>JAPVEC010000254.1:0-16000 GCA_028984105.1 Lavandula angustifolia
TTGAATAATTAGGGAAGGATTTTTGTATTTTTGTGGTAAAATTGTGATTTATGTTGATCGGCACGTGATTACGTTCTTGAATTTGTTAAAACTTTTATGGATTTGTTGAATTGAAAAGATAGAAATAAGATGAAGACTCAAATTTGTAATAATAATAGTTAATAAGGTTTGCTTTGATTCATCAGATGTTTACAATTGTGATGTTTGAAGGCCTTTTTCTTTCATCAATTTGAGATACCGTTCTTTCTTGTACATGTCTGTTGAACTGCAATGCATGATAATTTTGCAGAAATCAATAAATTCTGGTTGTTTCTTGAGGGCTCCTACTTTGCCCAAATGCAGAATTGAATTTAAAATCCGGCGTGTTTTTTCGCCGCCGCATCGTCCGATACTGTGCTATCATAGTTCCGACAGATTTCTGTTCAACTTGCAGTTATTTTTAAATTTGAGATGTACGTGTTACGGATCGGATTTATTCTCGGAGAGGCAGGCGGGCTAATTAATTATTGGGCCTGGTAGTAATCTTAGTGGGCTTGGGAGTTAGCCCAATTATGTGATGTAATAGTTAAGTAGGGTTATGGGCAGGAAGAGGGGGCAGTTTTTGATAGCAGGAACTTGGGCGACAGTGTTGTCGGCGGAATCTTACATTCCGATTGTTATCCTTGTTGATTTTCTTGTAATCTAAGTCAGCAACTCTACTCCTTTAATTAATTATTCAGTTGTCACGGCTCTTTACTCTAACAAATTGGTGCCGTCATGGGAAATCAAAATCGTGTATGCCCAAAACTTCGAAGCTCAAAGTCGGGAAGAGGGAAGATTGAAGCGTTAGAGAAGAGCAACGCTGCGGTAGAGAAGGCAAACGAGCTACTGAGAGCGCAGATTGATGAATGGCATCCAGAAATAGCACAAATTGGGGAGATGAAGAAGTCCCTAGACACGGTTGTTCAACTTTTGAATGGATTAACTCGCCCGAGTGCAAGCGCCCCACCTGGGTTTGCACAAGGTCTGGCAGGTAAGCCATCCCACTCTTTCACGCCAGGCATTGAGCAATGCCCACCAACACTTCCCTTACACACCTCAACAGAGGAGCATAGCTCATCCACTGGCGGCCTTCCAACCGTTGTGGGCGGAGCAGGGCAGGAGCAACTGAACATGGGGAGTAGAGAGGGTATTCCATTGGGCCCCGAGTATGGGAATCTGGCAGTGACGGGAGGGGGAAGTGGTTACCGTGGTCCGACAGGCGGCCAAGGAGTACATGCTGCATACAGGCCTCCAACAACTACAGCGGGGCAGTTTGTACCGGTTGGAGAGGCGAGCGGTGTTGCGCGCCCGATGGTAATGATTAATGGATTGCGTAATGAAGGGATTGGAGTGAGTAATATGATTAATGGCCGCGGCATATCTCTGGGGGCTGGATGGCAGGGATATCCTCGGGGTTGTGGAGATTGGGGAGCCCTTGGAGGGCGAGGTACGGGAACTGGACTGCGACCTTCCTTTCCAGAGGTAAATTATGAAGGTGTGGGGGGTGGTGAGAACTACTACGCAGTGCCCAATTCCGTAATTCCTTCATTGACGGGCCGAGTCACCTTACCAATGTTTGACGGAAATCATCCTGAGGTTTGGATAACTAGAGTAGAGCAGTTTTTTCAGTTACAGGGCACTCCGGAGGCCCTTAAGGTTGAGGTGGCCTTAGTGGCCATGGAAGGAGATGCTCTGCACTGGTATCAATGGATCCGGAGCAAACATCCGAACCTCACTTGGCTGCAATTAAAGGTGGAAGTAATGCGCATGTATGGAGCCAACCCAATGGCTAATTCCTACGAATGCTGGGTGCGAAACACGACAAACGAGAACAGTGCGTGAGTACGTCAGTCAGTTTATTGCTCGACTGGTTCATGTGGACGACTTGACTGATCAACATTGTTTGGGACTATTTCTCAATAGATTACGAGAGGATATACGAGTGCGGATCCGTTCTAGAGATGCACAGATCTTTTTGTGACGATCCAATTGGCAAGGAAAATCGAAATGGAATTGGGTAGTGTGCGGACGGCCGAAGGGTTGGGAATGGCAAACTCCAAGGGAGGGCAACAGAGTTCTTATTCTGGGAGTCAATACCCCAGTATTACTAGTGCGCGTGGCAGCCCGAAAGGGTTGGGAATGACAAATGACTAACAAGGAATATGCAGCAAAAAGGGCATTGGATTGTGTTTTAGATGTGATGCGAAATATTTTCCGGGTCATCAATGTAAGGATCAGTCCTTACAAGTGCTTCTCTTGGGGGAGAGTGAGGAGGCGGAGGACGTATGGGAGGATCCGAAGGAATTTCTAGAAGAGACAGGGGATGAGGACACGAAGGAAACCCAATGCAATTTGATAAAATTATCTCACCTATCGGCGCGAGGTTTGACGGACCGAGAGACAATGAAAATTATGGGAAAAATACAACAAACTAGCGTGCTGATAATAGTGGATTCGGGAGCTAGTCACTGTTTCATTTCTAGGGAGATAGTCGTAGAGTTACGGGTTGATATTGATCGCTCCTCGCAGTCCGTCGTGAGACTAGGGGATGGTCGTCGGGCCGACCAAATTGGTGTATGTCGACGGCTTCCGTTGCAATTGGGAGGGGCCCAATTCCAAATTGATTGCCATGTGTTCACATTAGGTGGAGTAGACTTAATATTGGGGGTTTCGTGACTTAAAACTGCGGGGGATGTAAGCTGCGACACAGGAGAAAATGACGATGCAGTTCGTCTATGGGAAGGAGACTATATTCTTGAAGGGGGAGTCTGCGATGGTGAGATGGGAGTTGACTTCGAACCAGCTATGGCGAGCAATTGACAAGGAGGAAAGTTGGATGGTCTGGGTGCGTTCGGTCCCAGCAGAGAGGGAATTCTGCGCTATAAGCTACGAGCGAGGGGATCAACTAGTGGCGTGAAGGCAAGCGAGGAATTACGGGGAGTATATAGGCGACAAATTTCCAACGGTTTTTGCGGACCTATAGGGTTGCCGCCACAAAGAAGTGTCGATCACCATATCGTGCTCAAGCCCGGCACAACGCCTATTTCGTCGACGGACCATATAGGTATAGCCATGCTCGCCAAGGATGAGATGGAGCGGCTGGTACAAGAAATGCTTGAGGCCGGAATCATTCAATCAAGTTCCAGCCCGTATTCGAGCCCAGTCCTGCTCGTGAGAAAAAAGGACGGGAGCAGGAGATTCTGCGTGGATTACCGCGCTCTCAACAAACAAACGGTGCCCGATAGATATCCAATTCCCGTGATACAAGAAATATTGGGACGAAGTGAATGGGGGCGGAGTGGTCTAGCAAGCTTGATTTATGCTCGGGGTACCACCAAATTTGGATTGCCCCAGAGGATGTGGCAAAGACTGACTTTTAAGTACGCATTCCGGGCATTACGAGTTCCTAGTAATGCCCTTCGGCTTGACAAACGCACCGGCGACGTTCCAATCAGCTATGAACGATCTCTTAAGGCCCTATTTGTGCAAGTTTGTCCTTGTATTCTTCGATGATATTCTCGTATACAGCAGGAGTTATGAGGAGCATGTAGATCACCTCACTACCGTGATGGAGCTCTTACGGAAGAACTCGTATGTGGTGAACCCCAAGAAGTGTGCATGGGGACGACGAGCGAGTGGAGTACTTGGGGCATGTGGTGTCTAAACACGGAGTGCGAGATGGATCCTAGTAAGATATCGGCTATCTTACGGCGCGCGACCGACAAATGTGAAGGGAGTGAGGGGTTTCTTGGGCCTTACGGGGGTATTACCGTAGATTTATCCGGAAGTACGGGCGGTTGGCGCGACCGCTAACCGAGCTGCTCAAGAAAGACAGCTTAACCAAGTTCGAATGGTCTGATGTGGCGCAAAAGGCTTTCGAAAAACTGCAAACTGCTGTCACTACAGCCCCTATTTTAGCAACACCAGATTTCAATAAATTTTTTATCATAGAGTGTGATGCCTCCGGTGTGGGGTTAGGAGCGGTGTTGATGCGGGAGGGTCGGCCGTTAGCATATTTCGGTAAAGGTCGTGTCCGATAAAAGCCTATCGAAATCGGCATACGAGGTCAAACTCATGGCATTGGTGTTGGCCGTCCGGAGCACTTGAGACCCTATTTAGTAGGGAGAAAATTTATTGTCCGTACGGATCGGAAGAGCCTCAAGTTTTTATTGCGGCAATGATCGTCACTACTCCCGCCCAACACCTACGGATTGCAAAGTTCTTTGGGCTATGAATTCGAAATAGAATACAAGGTTGGTGCGGCGAATAAGGTGGGACGGAGTCTCTCTCGGAGCTTTGCGGGAATGTGAGTTTCTTTGCGATGTCGACACCGACGTGGTTAGGGTGGCGGGGTGGTATGTGAGGAGACCAAGCAACATCCCAAGTTTAAGGAAGTGCGAAAGGCGCTGGAACGTGATCCTTCAACTTTTCCACACTACTCCCTCATTAATGGGGTGCTTTACTACCAAGGACGACTTGTCCTCACGCCCGACTCGGTATTTATTTCGCGCCTATTAACTGAATTTCACTCATCCCCGCAAGGCGGGCATGCAGGGGCCTATCGTACATATACACGTCTCGCAGCCAATGTATATTGGCCCGGCATGATGAAGAGAGTGACTAATTTTGTCGCCGAATGCCTAACGTGTCAGCAGCATAAATATGAAGCCCGTTCTCGCGTAGGCTGCTGCCCCCTTGCCTATTCCTTCCGGATTTGGGAGGATGTAAGCATGGACTTCATAGAGGGGTTGCCCAAATCTGGGCTCTTTAATTGTATCTTCGTGGTGGTGGACCGATTGTCAAAATACGCTCACTTCCTTGGGCTGCAGCATCCTTTTTCGGCTAGGGACGTTGCCGATTTATTTGTGAGGGAAATAATTCGTCTCCACGGGGTTCAGAAGACTATTGTCTCGTGATCGGGATAAGGTTTTCCGAGTGGGTTTTGGGTCGCATTATTCAAGGCCATGGGGACCAAGTTGAGGATGAGTACCGCCTTCCATCCGGAGACAGACGGACAGACGGAGGTGGTCAACCGGGGAGTCGAAACCTACTTAAGATGCTTCGCTTCGAACCGCCCGAGATAATGGAGTCGATGGTTGGCTTGGGCGGAATATTGCTACAACACGAGCTTCCATTCGGCAGCGAATATGACTCCTTTTGAAGCGGTCTATGGCAGGCCCCCGCCCACCTTGGGCAGTTTCCTACCAGCGGAGATCAGAGTACCAGCTGTAGCGGAAGAACTTCGTAACCGGGATGATATTTTGGCTCATTTGAAAGCTCATCTACAGCGGGCGCAAGAGCGTATGGTTTTGGCGGTGAATAAACACCGTAGGGAGGTTGAGTTTGCCGTGGGTGACGGGGGTGTTCCTTAAGCTGCGGCCATATCGCCGCAACAATCGGTGGTAAGACGTTCGTATGCCGAGTTGGCGGCCCGCTATTATGGCCCTTACGAGATAATTGGGCGAGTTGGTTCCATGGCATACCGGTTGAACCTTCCCCCGGAATCGCGGATACACCTAGTTTTTCATGTGTCGCAGCTCAAAGCGAGTGTGGGAAATCATCCCAGTGGATGTTGAATTGCCTCGTGAGATGTGGGTCACGGACCGGACTTCATTCCATCTCGTCATAATTCGCGATCGTTGGCGTTGGCAGGAGGATGCTCGGGTGCGTGAGTTACTTGTTCATTGGCAGGGTAAGAGCGAAGACGAAGCTACGTGGGTGCGTGAAGACGAATTTTGCAGTCAATTTCCAGAATTCAGTCTTGACGACAAGACTCTTTGGAAGGACGGAGGAGTTGTTACGGATCGGATTTATTCTCGGAGAGGCAGGCGTGCTAATTAATTATTGGGCCTGGTAGTAATCTTAGTGGGCTTGGGAGTTAGCCCAATTATGTGATGTAATAGTTAAGTAGGGTTACGGGCAGGAAGAGGGGGCAGTTTTTGATAGCAGGAACTTGGGCGAGAGTGTCGTCGGCGGATCTTACATTCCGATTGTTATCCTTGTTGATTTTCTTGTAATCTAAGTCAGCAACTCTACTCCTTTAATTAATTATTCAGTTGTCACGGCTCTTTACTCTAACAGTACGTTGTGGCAACTTCAGAGGCATCTTCGAAACCGTCTGATTTCAACTCCAACTCTCGCATAATCTGCCGCGTGTGAGTTCATATTATTTGCTTCCTGCTGAATTATGTTTTCTCTATCTTTTTCTGTTGTAGTGTGTAGAATTAGATTCTGTTATAACTGTTAATTTTTCTTGGGTTTTATTTGTTGAGGAATGTTGTTAATTTGCTTATTGAGGATGGAAATGCAGCTAAGGTTTATTGGAATCTGGAAATGAAAATCCGAACTAGTTTGATATGTAGTTGACTTGTTTGTGTATATTGCTCATCATTTTTGCGAACTAGAACTCTATTTATCAATGCAAAGGAATTGTTATCTTAAATTATATTCCTACCGGGTTACTTGCGGTTTCTAGCGGGTGGGCCGAATGTGAATCGTTGATGGGCTTGGGAGTAGTTGCTAAACAGTTATATGATGCTTGAAATTGTCTATGATACTTCACTTGCTTTATTTTAAACACTTTTAGATAGTTTATGTATATTTTTGTTGTATTAGAAAGATGTTTTCTAGCTTCGATCTACTCATCAACCTAGTTATAGTTGCTAAAATTATCTTGATAGATGATTTGTGTGTATTTTTGCAGATGTGAAAAACAATTTTCGCAATATACATGTCCTCGATGCATTATCGTTCTCTGCCTTGCTACAAGGTATGATTTTTGATGATTTACAGTTAGGTGCATGCAAGTTGATCTATTTATTTCAGCAACATTATGTCTAACATCAAATTTTGTTACCGCTTCTTCAACTCCTTGCCTATTGGGGCGAGTTTTAACAATATGTCATGTAAAATGTGATTACACTTCAAATTCCTTTTAATGTTATTCCTTTTGTTCATTGAATATATTGTATTTCGAGTTTCATAGTGTATGTTGGTGAGTCTTTTATGAGAGAGAATGTAATGGGAGAACCGCAACAAATGCAACTTGGTGAGGAAAGTAAGTCTAAAATGCTTTGGACATACTTAAGCGGTTTCATGAGGAAGAGGAAACCGATGGCTTTCGTGATGAGGGCATGTTGACCTCACTTCATCTCTTGCACTAGTTTGCATATTTGAATTTGCACTTTTCCCATGCGAGACAATCCGTTAGTTCATATACTGCGCTCCGAATATTCGACTTAAGCTTGTATGTATTTGTGAACTTTGAAGGCATTTGCTTCATAAGGGCTAACCGTGAAAGTTATTATGGCATTAGCGAGATATTGAGAAAAAAAGTATGTAAGATGACTTCGATAATCTTGTGTGGTTTCTTTATATTTCATCATGAGTTAACTTTTAAGAATTAACTTGATCTGAGATTGCATAGTTTTATTTTCTGCATATCACCATAATTCTATCTCCAAAACTGGTCTTAAGTGTTTATATTTGCATTTGAATGAATTGATAGGGGCATCAATGAATATATTTGCTTGGAAATTATACTTGTTGAAGCTATCAATCTATATAAGTTCTCCTTGTTTCTCATTAAAATAGTGCATGAAAATTTCGCTAATTGTTTTCTAAATTTCATCATTTCTCGAGAGATGGATCCATCGATTGTCGGAAGAGACTATTCGAGAAGATTATGTCTGGTATGTATATACTATGCTAGGCTTCTCATCAAAGATAGCAAAGCCGAGAACTAATATTGGAAGTGTTCATGCAGGTGGTGCAGTAAGTTTAAACGATTTATCTGCTGAAGAAAGGAAAAGTTTCGAGAGGGCTATTACCTCCAGAGAGCTCAGTAAACTTATCGAGCCATGGGATCCGTGGTGGTTAAGTCCTTCCGCCAAGTACATATCACTCGGCTCGGACGAGAACACAACTAGTCCAACCCGTCATGAAGGAAGAAACCGATTAGTCGATAACGATGTAAGCGGTGATATCCCACGGGGATCAAGAGACTCCTCTACCACCGGTTGGTAACCCGACTCCATCTAGCCCATCGCCTCTCCCAGATCCACCTTGTTGATATCATATAATCTTATTGCTTCACCCTTCGCCTTTACAACGGGGACTTGAAAGCCGATCCCTTAGAAGCCGCTACGGTCCTTTTGAGTGTATCATCTGTTTTGGATCAAAACCATCGGCCACTGGCCGTCCTTGAAGTACTATCACATTGGTTAGAGAAGACATGCTCTCACGTATACAAGGACATGGGCATGTTTACGGCTTCGGTTTGAGGCTCATAGGCGACGTGATCCATCTTCTTGATCTTGGATGCAATGCTTTGGTGCACGTTTGCTATGTATCTGGGCAGAGGCTAATCCGGGCGTCCCGAGAGAGAGATAAAGTACGAGAAACTACTCAAGTCGAAAAAGACAGAACTAAAGGGCAAACTCAAGTCTGCTGAGAGGAAAATCTACTTCATGATGTGTTGGGTGCACGAGCAACCATCCGAAGCATGGGCTTCACTGGCGGTCGTTTTGAACACAGAGAAGTCAGCTGCCATGGAATATGTGCACAGCAAGATAAGTGCTCCGAGAGTGGGGGAGAAAACTGTTAGGGATGTGGTTTATCGGCGTCGGCAGCGGAACGGGGTGCGGTCGTGGCGGGATCCGACTAACTTCGTGCATGGCGGGACTTCGTCGTGATTTATTGAGTCGTAGTTATAAGTTTATTTATTGTCCGGTTTTTAATTATTTATGGTCTGGTTTTAATTATGGGGTTTAATTATTTATGGCCCAAGTGTTAGGGTCTTGTTTTGGAGACAATTACCTATATATATTTCATATACGTGGCTAAGGAGATATCTAGGGTTTGATTCTCGGATCCTTGGAACGGCGCATAGTTGCGTTTGGCCGGGAAGATTTATCTTACGTGGGACTCGGCTTCGATTTTTGCTTTTGGTTTCATAATTCAATTTCCGTTTGTTTATTATAATCGCTTCTACATTCTCTTTACTCTAACAAAAACAGAGAGAGGAGGCAAGCCTTTGATAAAGGAGATTACTTGAGCTGTTTTAGCTGATGATTCTCTCTGCCCTACATGATGCAGGAAGAGTTACTAAAGATCAACTGAGAAAGCAACCAGCGATGAGATTGTTGTAAGAATTTCTAACTTTCTTTTATGTTAACAGATTGAGTGATGATACAGTTTAACATATTTGTGTTTGCATTCTTAGTCACATTTGAAATCTAGTTTAGAGGGATGAGAGTGAGAAGAAATGGAGGACTTGTTTATTTTGGTAAATTGTTTGAATTGAGAGAAAACAAAAGCAACTTGTTTTTTAAGATATTTACGATTAAACATGAGATTATCAATATACCCCTAAATTTGGCCAGAAGTCTAAGTGACAAGAAAAGCACATACATCATGCACAAATCTGAACTTTAGTAGGAAAAGGTTGGCCCTGCAGTTGTTCAAAGAAATGGTGCTTACTTTTATAGGCAAATTGAATGAAATACAGATACGATCACATGGTTTAGGTGGCCATAACTTGAGTGTTTATCTTGGGAGGCTATTGAACTTGAAGGCTTTTATCGATTCGGGTACAAAAGAACGGTTAAATTATATAATTATGTTCAGCCTTTAAGGCTAGAGTGATTTTGGCAAGAAAAGGGTTTGAATATTGTGGAAAATGTATAATATACTACTCTTAAAGAAGCATGAAGTGATTGTGGATGTACCGATCAAGTATTAGATTCTGACTTTGTTAACTTTGCTTTCTTTTGCTTGGTAACCATACAGTCCATGTTACTCGTATTAGCTTATGATTCACTGTTTTTTTCAAGTTTGCAATTATTATTACGCTTTCGGCCATTGATAGTTGACACTTCTCATGCGGTTATTTTTGTCCGGGGAATGAAGCGAGGATTGTTGAGATGAATTAACAAGAAGTTATTTTCATTACACACATTGATTGGCTTGTTGATACGGGGTCTTTGCATTTTCCTTCTCAAGTTAATTAGATTTATGAGATGGATTCATTCGAGTTTCGATTCTTGCATAAAATGTGCTTCTTGAATCTTGATTCATCTTGAAAATGTGGTTAGAAGCACAGTTAGTACTGACTAGAATTGTGGTCAGAATTGATGTAATTTTCAGTAAAACTTTCAAGTTGATTCCAATTTTCAAAGAACTTGCAAAAGTAGGTTAGAACCGGTAGATCCAGGTTAGAACCGATCGAGAATAGGGAAAGTCAAAATTGGTTTGGTTTAAGCGTTGGAAAATAAATTGGTGGGAGCTTGAGTACGGACTTGGTTAGAACAAAAAAATGGAAAAAGAATCGTTTAAAGTTTCAACTTGAGTCAAACGAATTTCGGACCTACAATTTGAAAAAATTAGGTACCTTTTCTGACTTTGGCTACTGCTTGAATATATTTCTAAGAGTGACTATTTATGTCTTTAGTTTAATACTAGAGGCTACTTCAGCAACTAACCCAAAAATGATAGGGAGCATAAGTTTGGAGGTTTGATTGAGAAAAAAGTAATAATATTTTATTCAAAGTGACTATTTTGTATAGATAGAGAAAATATAAGAGGTTCATTTTGAATATTCCCACCTTTTAATTATTTTTTCTCTTGTGATGATGATTGATGGAAACTCGTAGACTAGATTGAACCATGCCAAATTTATACGAATAATGTGCACTTACCCATTACTACATATATTCTACTATATATATTGGCACAAACATTATTCTTTTAGGCTAAAAACTTGCCTCAAATCATCTAACTATAGCACCTAATTCAAACATTCTCGGAAATTATTTTTTTGTTACAACTATGAAGCATGTAATTGCATGCTCCAACAGCCCTCTCCCACTGTTAGAAATATCCAATCCTGCCCTATTGTTTCCAAAAACTTCGACTTGTTCAGTTTCTTCATCACCTCTGCTCCCGGATTCACCATCACTAGCTATTGTATCGACACAAAATACATCAAATCAATGACGGATTTTCCTTGTTATTAAAAAAAATGAAAATAAACCAACCTTTAGCCCTCTGTGATCGATGATCTTCTTGACCTCACCAAGCATGCTGATCCCGCTCGTATCGATGTTTCCAACGGCTGCACACAAAGATTTCACCTTGTTGGATTGAGACACCAATTATGAACTAGATAATTTAATCCGAAACGGCACATCTATAAAATATAAAATCACTCACCACTCATGTCGAGCACAACATACTGCAAGCTTGTAATTTCACCTAAAAGAATTCAACCTATCCTCCTCATCATCGATCCATCTTGAGATTCTAGAAAAGGAAAATTTAAAACAAATTAAAGTCACTTCAATTCAGAGATTATTATTTTTTTAAAAAAATTCTCAATTTGTGTCACCTTTCTCTCAAGTAGTTTGAATTAGCAAAGTAGATTGGAGAATTAATCTCAAGAATCAGAATCCCATCAACATTGCTAGCATTCTCATACTGATCCATGCTTCGATAAACCATCGAATCCGGAATATTACCAAGAACCAACGTTCTTGGTCTTGCAACGAACAGCAACACTCTCATAACAGACAGCCCAATCTGCTCAAAACAAATATACGATATAAAAATCAAATTCGTCACACATGATTAGTGTAGTGCGACTCACTTACCGCTAACACTAAGCCAACTTCAATGCTGGCGAAGACTACTCCGATGTACGCGCTCATGCAGACGAGGAAGTCGAATTTATCCACCTGCCATAAATGGATTGCTGCCTCGTAGTCTATGAGGCCGAGCATGGCAGCCACTATGATGGAAGATAGAACCACGATGGGCGTGTAGTAGAAGAGTGGAGTTAGAAACAGCATCGTCATCATCACTGCAACCGCCATCACTATGTTCGAAACTGCGGTTTTGCAGCCGGCGTTGAAGTTGACGGCCGACCGGGAAAACGGGCCTGTCGAAGCACACGAGATCCTCTATTACAAACCTTTTTACGTATATATATGATTTGAGTTTATTGATGGGAATGAAAATGTCACCTGCGGAGAGGTAGCAAGAAGTGCAGGAACCGGCGATGTTCATCATTCCGAAAGCAATCATCTCTTTGTTGCCGTCGATGTGGTAGTTCTTGAACATGGCAAAGCTTCTGCCTACTGCTATTCCTTCCTGTCCAAAAACAAATCTTACCGTTCTTAGCATTTGTCGAAAATACAGTAATCTTTTTGCAAGTTGATATAATAATAGAGTATTCTAATTTGTAATAAAATTGATATTTGGGGGCCAGCGCATTAAATCAGCTGGGTTGGACCAGTACAATATATCAATTGATTTTTCTTCATCATATAATATCAAAATTTATAATAGAAAATATATTAACCTAAAAATCCAATATGAAACATATCATATATTGTAGTTTTACGGTATATTATAATTACCTCTATACAACTTTTTACATACTCAATGGTTTATTGTGGTACGTACAACATTTTCAGTATTTATTCATACATATACCATGGCATCTAAAAATCGATAATGTTATTGTACCAAAATTGCAGTATACTTATATCAAATTTTTGGTATTTTTCCTCATGCTTAGAATCAGACAATAAGTAAAAAACTCCTTTATAAATAAAAATAATATTATGTACAAGTTAAGAAGAAAAGTTCTTACAGCAAGAGCTATAATGCCCGTGACAATGCCAGTTTTGATTGTTCCAGTTAGATATCTGGAGTCGAAGTTGAGATCCATTATTGATGCTGGATTTATCCCTTTCTTTAGCTCTCCAATCTGAAAAAGTTTCTATCAAAATCAAACTTTACTCGTATACAATAACATGCATGAGATAATTACGCCACCTAATAAAGCCAAGTTAGTAATTTTGTCCTATCATCACTTCCTACTGTAAGGTTTCTTCATTACTAATTAATTATTTAGGATCCACATATATGGTGATGAAAATAATTATTGAAATGTACACATAACATAATTAATTATTATAAGAGATGAAATGCTATTTCCGATGATTATAAAAAGAAGGAAAAATACGTAGAAAAAGGGATCTAGATATTCCAAGCACAAAAAATAAAAGAGACAAACAGTGTAATAATTAACTAACAAATAAAATAATGAATGGGGCTCACCACTGGGACACCATGTTTCTCAGCATGGGTGAAATAACCCAGAAGAGTTGCTAATATCACCGATGTCAGTGGAGCCATTGCTGATATCCAGAATAGCTTTGCCTTCTTCTTGCTCTGACACCCGGAATTTAAATATATTTTTAGGGCTAATTACAATTATAATAAAGTATAACTTAAATAACATGTTCTACTAAAACAAATACGACATCATAGATTTTTGTGTTAGTTGGCCCTACAGATTACTAATTAGAGTAAGAAGGGGCACACGAGGACAAATTTAAACACAAGTTAATTAGGACATAATTGTAATGAAATTAATAAAGTTGTAATTAATAGTATGAGATCTTTGACTTACAAAGTATCTAGCAAGGAGAAGGTAGAAAAGGAAAACAAATCCGAGCACAGCACTTTCCCATCTCCACTGCCAAATTACACAAGTAAATAATGTTATAACAAGACGCCATTCTACTTCAATGAACAACAAAAGTTTAGTAATACCAAACATATCATGTTTAGCAGAAGCCGAGCTTTTGAACATGAATATAACATATTTATGAAAGTTACACATGGTAACATTTTGTCGTAACTTCATATTTTCCTTTTTAATTGAGACGGTTTGACATGAGATATGGTAATTTGTACTAATAAGTTTAAGTACCAAAACTCTAGGCAACGGTACGAATTTGAGAGAATTAAGAAAGCAAGTAATTAAGTAACTAAATCTTAATTAGAACGGTCAGTAGCGAACAAATTAAATTGGGGCCAAAAGTACAAATAATTGAAGGACCGAAACGTACAATCGAGGGCCATAGGCATATTATTTCATATTTAATTTTGATCAAGTGGCTGAAATTTGAGAAAATGATATAATCCGAAATTGGTCTCCACACAGTCAATTTATTTACATCTATTTTTACGGTTTACCTACGGGTAAAACTGTAAAAAAACATATATAAGTAACTTATTATCGTATTAACTGTTTTAAATTGTGCATGAATACCAAATATTAATTATCGTATAAACTGTTTTACTCGTCGTCCTTATGCTATAAATAACAGCTGCATAAAAATGACAAATATGAGTAAAACTTTAATTAATTAATTACCTGATGCGTTTGAGTAAAAATAGAACGCATGACTGATATAATATCGGTGGCGTGGGTAAAATGGTCAAGTCCAAGTATGCCTTTGAGTTGCTGCAGGCACACAACCGTTGCAGCTCCGCTCATGAACCCTACTATGGTTGCATGAGACAAGAAATCCACAATAAACCCTAGCCTGTATAAATAGTAGTAGTATATTACAGTCTCGTATTATATATAACCACTCGAAGATATATAGAGTCTAAAAAAATAAATTCAACATCCACTTGTAAAAATGAACATGCATGTGAGGTTAGGCATATTAACTAAATAATTGTTCCACCTTTAGCATATAACTATTATAATCATCCTCTTATCAATATATTACTGTTACCATAAAATTCATTGAACCAAAAAAAAAAAAAAGATAAGAATAATTGCATCATATGGTTATTATGAGGGATACATGATATTATGGAATTTTGATAAAGGTTAATCAACTTGGCTATGCATTTAAATGTGAATAGTAACAACATCGATAAGCCGATAGAAGAGGACCATTAGAGAAAAAGATTGGGTAGGAGGTGTTTTTAGTTAAGTATAATATGATAACTTATTAGTTTAACTATTATGGTATTGTGATTAATGTTTAGTGAATAAATTTACATGGTTGTTTGACGCCTCTTGTGAAGATAATATGTTATACATATGAGATTATGAGTTTCTAGTTGTTTGATGATGAAAGTGATACATGAGCATATGATATGTATACATCAAAGACTAAAGGATGTTTTAGTGGCCACTAATGACCTTGGCAGCGTGTTAAGTAAAGAATCTTTCAAGTATATTTGGATGACGAGTCCCGAACGGGCACCCGAGTGATAGAATACGAGGGAAGAAATTATACATTCCTCCAAGTATGTTATCACGGCTTAGATTATTTCTCCCGTTTGAGATCTTGAAGTCCGTGTCCGGACCCTTCCTCTCCTCCGTGTGGACAAAGTTGTAAGAGGAATTGAATTTTTATTCTCTCTCACGTTCTCACTTTTTTGTGAATGAGTAATTGTTGGAAGATGATTCGGTCCCTCCACAACCTATTGGGGAGATAACTTAGTCGCCTAATGTATAGAATATTTGTCGAAGATTTGAAGATCCCAAAACCCTACCTTGAGCGATGAACCATTCCCAAGTAGTAATGTATTGTTACGTCTGTTTCGGACTCGGAAGACACTCTTCATTTGGTCCGGGCGCTCAATACATTACTGACCTCGGTACCGAGGAAGAAGACTCAATGATCTTGGACTTAGGGGTGTGCGCGGGATGGGTACGCGATCAGGAATGCCGAATGCGGATACCAGCGTCTGTCATGTACTAAATTTTTTACTACCCGTTTCCCGGACCCGCATAGTGCGGGTGCAGGCTCTGGTCCGTGCGGGAGCGGGAGCAGGCAGGGGAATACTCACACGCCTTGCCACTATTTCTTATAATTAAATTCATTAATACAAACTAGTAAAAAATCAATAGATATCAAACAAAACAAATTCAAATCATCGAATCCAAATCCAACATTTAAGTCCAGTAATTGTACCATTGTATCCAAAGCTATCATATAAATTAACACAAATCCTTAAGAACGGACGACGAACGGACAATTGGCGGAACGGCGAGGGATAATCGGGGGACGGTGGGAACTATCGGGCGACGGTGGATCGACTAGTAACAGGCAAAGAAAACCCCAAAGTCCTAATTAAGCTCGCTCAGCGACTCCCGTCCGTC
>JAPVEC010000292.1:0-11660 GCA_028984105.1 Lavandula angustifolia
AAAGACTACATTTCTGCTCTTAGGGAACCAAGCTGAACCGCTTAATACAGCCTCTAGTATCCAAATGACGTTACACGAACCCAAAGCTTACACTCAGCTGTTCGTCGTTCTAGAAGCCACATCCTTGTTCCCTATCCCTCTAACCTAAGCTCAACAGAATATATCCATAGCCTAGACGAAGGAGTTCACTTCTGAACTGATCCTTATTGTAAAGGACTCTTTCACTGTTGGAGAGTTTTTCAAACACTTAGTTTGATAACCTTGTAAACTGAGACTTGCTCAGTATATATCTCAAGACCAGTGTTTGTCCAGCGTACATACCAACTGAGACTATCTCAGTATAATACATAGCTTCCTGATCTTTCGGGACAGTAGACGTAGGATTGTTGTGTCCGAACCACTTTAAAAATCTATGTGTCTTGTGTTCTGTTTTTACTGTTGCATTGATTTACTGTTCATACTGAAAATATTCTTTAAATCATTCAACTGAGTTTCAGCTAACTTAATAGACTGCATTAATCTACTGAAACTGTTTTGATAAAAATGTTTTCCTAACTCAACTGAATTTGGGCCTACACTATTCCGAACTACTAAACTCTATCTGAACGATACTGAATTCTGACTCCAAGTCAGCTTGCAGGTCTCAGTAGAGTCAGTCACTCTGCCACACGATTCAGAACAGCTTGTCTGGTCTGCTGAACTTGTTCAGTACGACACTATCCTGAAGAGGACTGTTCGTGTTTAAGTTGAGAAATCGGTTTTCAGGTGTATTCACCCCCCCCCTACACCTGAACATACTCTCGGGACCAACAATTGGTATCATAGCAGGAGTTCTATACGACTCTTCTTATTCTGAAACTGGCCTACTTGAATGAATCCGGAAAACGTTTTCACTGCATATCATTCTTCATTCATGTTGGGTGATGATTCAATCCTCAGCATGATCATACTTATGGGAAATGACTTTTCTATACTGGATCACGCTCAGTAGCCTCGTGCTCTGAACTATTGAGAAGATTTGAAGATCCCAAAACCCTATCTCGATTGGTGAACCATTCCTTTGTATTTGTATTTGTCTACGAGGTTTCGGACTCGGTAGACACTCGCTCGCTCCGGTCAAGGCGCCGCAGCTTATTTGCCTCGGCACCGGTACGTAAGACTCGATGATATCTTGGACTCGGCAGAGCAAGATATCGAAAGACTCGGTGATACTTGGACTCGGTAGGAGCAAGATATCTTGAAAGACTCGGTGATCTTGGACTCAGCAGAGCAAAGATTCCGAGAGAGTCGGTCGAACTAAACTCGGCGGGAGTAGTTCACTCGGACTCGTAGCTGATCATCGATAGACTTATCTTCAGTTAGCCTATCTACCGAATACGAGGTCGGACTCAAGAACGGCAGATAGTCTTCGGGGACTGTTAGAATCTTTTGAAAGACAATCGCTATCAGTATACGAGGAAGAGAGAAGTCGCCTTCGGTCTATCTCGAAGTTTGTCTTGTCTCAACCACTACATCCACCTCAACGAATGACAAGCATACACGTGTCTTCTCACCGCTAAAGCCGCAAGTCAACACTTTCCGGAAAAGGAGGAAAAGGCACTGTTGCCTACACCAAAAAGAGCCGTTTGCTACCAAAAAGAGAGAGAGAGAAGAAGATCGTCTCCAACGGATCTATTTCAATCTCTCGCTCTATAAATAGAGGGATTATTCAAGAAGAATACACGGAATGCACGTATCTAGAGCAAAAATCAAGAAAGCATTCAACGAGCAAAGAACCCAAAGAACTACGTCTTAGCAAAAAACTCGAAGAACATTCTCCGGCGAAAGACTACATTCTAGCTCATAGGGAATCAAGCTAAACCAACATATAAAGCCTCTAGTATCCAATCGACGTTACACGAACTTATAGCTTACCTTCACCTGTTCGTCGATCTAGAAGCTACTCTTTCATATTCCCTATCCCTCCAACCCTAAGCTCAACCGTTCTTATCTATAGCTTAGACGAAGGAGTTCACATCCGAACCCAATCCTTATTGTATAAGGACTCCTTCACTCGTTGGAGAAGTTTGTCAAACACTTTAAGTTTGATAGTGTTGTAAACCGAGACTTGGATCGATATAAAAACCAAGACGCGGCTTTGCCCAGTGTGCAAGCCGACCGAGACTAACTCCGAGGATAATAAATAGCCTCCCGATCATTCGGGGACGATGGGACGTAGGATTTGAGCGATATCCGAACCACTTTAAAAATCCTGTCTCTTACTGCTTTCTTAAGCTCGTTGCATTGATTTTACCATTCATACTGAGTTCTATATCTACTGAACTGAGACAACGTTTTCTCACAAAAACTGATTTGGGCCTACACTATTCCGCACACTGAACTCTTACTGTAGATACTGAATTCTGACCTAGTCAGTTAGCAGATCTCAGCTGAGTCAGCACTTTTCTAGCCTTTAACACGATTCGAACATGTATGCGGTCCGCCGAACTAGTTCAAGATCGGCACCTTCCCGAATAGGACTGTTCGTGTTCGAAAGTTGAGAAATCGAATCAGTGTATTCACCCCCCCCCTCTACACCCGACCGTACACTCGGGACCAACAATTGGTATCGGAAGCGGGAGTTCTTTGACTCTTGTTATCTTTGAGACCGGTCTATTCGAACGGATCCGAGGGAAAACATTTTCACCGCATATCACTCTACATTCATATCTATATTTTTTTTTCATGGCTGATATGTCAGGTATAAGGATGGTACCCATGTTCTCGGTGGAAAATTATGGAGTATGGCGAGTCGGAATGGAAGCACATCCGACATCCCTCCATGATAGTATGATGAAGTGCTTGAAGATGGACCTATCGTTCCTATGATTGATAGTGTCGTGACTCGAGACCAAGCTCAAGGAGGAGGAATGGTGACCGGGAAGAAGATCCCCAAAGACAAGTCTCTTCACTCCGGAAGAGAAGAAGCTTCACAATCTAGATCGAGTCGCCGTAAATGCTATACTAACCACCCTTAGTGATTCTTATCTTGGCGGGGTTCGAGAATGCAAGATCGCTAAAGAACTCGGGACGCTCTTGCGCTACCGAGTCGAGGGACTCGAAGATTAAAGCCAACAAATTAGCGCTGGAACTCCAAAAGCTGGAAAGCTTGTCTCTCATGCCCGGTGACAAAATCGAAGATCGAACGTCGATTTACCAACTGATGAACTCTATCAATGGGCCGGGAAAGACATTCAAGAATCGAGAGATGAATCGAAGATTCGAGGGCACTCGCCGGACGGACACTCGGACACCTTTTGCCACTCTATTGCGACATTCGACTTAGATGTTGTGTCTCCCGACCATATCTTTTCGTAATTACAAAGTGCAGGAGTTTGAGTTCGATGAGACCTCAAAGAAAGCAGAGAGTCAAGCCGACACAAAATCGACCATGCTTTCAAAGCATCGACAAGACAAAGCATCTCCAAAGAACGAGCAAAACGACGAGTAAGGACCGAACCTTCACTCAATGATCTACAAGAAGGAAGCCTCGCTCAGAAGTATGCACTGCTCGCTGTAAAGTATCAGAAGGAGAAGGAGCGACGCAGAAAAGTGACTAAAGCCTATCGGGAAACGAAAGGTAAGTCAAATTATATGTCGAAACACACTCCGACTCACAATCTTCCGAATGCGAAAGAAAGATGACTCGAACCATCAAAGAATAGCGAAAGCAAAGAAGAAAGAGTCATTGCTTGTTACAACTGCAAGAAGCCGGGACATTATCAGTATGATTGTCCTGAGCTCAGTAGTGCTGAACGCGCAGCACGCAAAGCAAGGAGAGAGAAATTCGCCCAGAAGAGACAATCCTACATAGGCTGGTGAAATCTCGGACGACTCGGAAGAGATCGACTCCTTTATGGATTCATCTCGACGATGAAGCGACTTTCATGGCCTTAGAGCATGAAGCGGATGAATCGGTGAAAAGTGCATGATGGCGGGCGAAGAGGATGAGGTAAATTCTCATGAACCACTTAACTCCTCTTCACACCGCACACACGACACTAATTCAAGGTGCAGATGAGAATATGGACGTCGCAACCGCATACGAAGAACTGCTCGACGAACAAATTCGGATGAGTCGCAGCTCCAAGAAGACGCTTCGGGAGTTGGATACCCCGAAAGTAGAGAATCGAGAGACTTTCTCGGGAGAGTCGGTTGCTACCGAGGCCGAAGGACTTCAGGTTGAGACTCGGGGAGGAAATAAACTCTCGATGGCCAAGTCTCGGCATCAAGAAGATCGGATTTCGTTTTGACCAATGACTTGACTCGTAAAGATCTTGAACTAAGTCTCGTCAAGCAAGAAATGTCGGGACTTCGGACCAAGCACACACACACCGAAGAAGAGTGATGATGTCCGGAGGAGCTTGATGACCGAGAGGTACATGGGTGCTCGAAAAGAAATTAGAGGCTATGCTAGCATGCAATAAGTCAAAGCACCGCAAGGAAGGACTTGGATTCAGCCAGGGGAGCTTCCACATCCGCCCCAGTACACTCGAAGTACGGCTTTGCCGATAGATTTGTTCGAGGGGAGACTATGACCGCAAATATACTGAACCCCCCAAGCAAAGAACAAACGAGAAGATGAAAGCACCTCATCCCACACGTCGGCATTCTCGACAAGAAGATCGGTGCCAAGAAACCCCAAAGACACGGTCAAGGGGGGAACCAAGAAATTAAAATTGGCGGATCAGTATGGACCTCCAAAGCCGACACATCCAGCCTCGGCATGGGTCATACTATTATGAACCTATAGTCGAAGAGGCTCCAAATGTCGAAGAAAAGGAAAGCCACACAAAAGGCTAAGGTCGCGATCCACCAACTCGGAAGATCGGGACTCCCGAACCTCGAAGCCTCGAAGTCACCTTTGACCGATCCAGGTGGTCGATATGTTGACTCTAGTGGAAACAAAATGCCCGAAACCACCGGGGTTGTTAGACAGATTTGGGTTATGAAAACTAACATCTAAGGACCCAAAATCAAAAATAAAGGGTACCCGAATATAATTGCTTTTTGCGAGTGTGTAAAGACCCATGGTATATGGACGACGGATGCTCAAGACACATGACATACCAAAGGAGTCTGGCCAAGAATTATATCACCGAAGAAGGACCTGAATTGAGTTTGGAGATAATGCCAAAGGCTACACGAGAGGATACGGCACACTCAAAGATAAGGAATCGCCAAAGTTCCAAGAGTATCATATGTTGAAGGACTTCAAAGATAATCTTCTCTCTCGGAAAACAGTGTTATCGAGTTCGCGCAGAAAGAACATATATGGTGGCCGCCGGAACTCAGTCAAACTCGAAGCTTGCTTACCGGCGAAGAATGACAACCGCACGGGGTGGCTATGGCACGAAGACTCGGCCATCTCAACTTTAAAACGCTCAACAAGCTTGCAAGAAACACTCTAGCAAGGGGACCGCCGAATGAAGTATTCAAAGCAAAGACACTCGGTGTGAAGCATGTCCGAAGGGAAAGCAAACAAGGAATCAAAATCCTCCCGGTTCCATCGCCTTCCACCGGATGGAATCCTTGACTGCTACATATGGATTTGTTCGGTCCAAGCTCTCCCAAGTGACGATCGGGAGGCGAAAATATGCATTAGTGGTCATAGATGACTACTCGCGCTACACATGGGTCATATTCATTGCCAACAAGTCTCGACGTCAAAAGAGTTACCAACGCTTCGAAAAGGCTCGGTGTCGAGAAGAACACCAAGATCGGAAAAATACGTTCGACGCAGGAACCGAGTTCCTTAATTCCATGGTAAAGGAGTTCCGCAAGCGTAAGGAATAGAGCATGAGACTTCACCGCACGCACACCTCGGCCAGAATGGAGTTGCCGAACGAAAGAACGAGAACTCTAAAAGAGGCAGCTAGGACTCTACTGCAGACTCGGGACTCCCAACCAAATTCCGGGCGAAGCTACCGATACGCATGTTATACTCAGAATAGATCTCTATCGACAAAGCGGCAAGATAAGCGGACACCATATGAACTATGGAACGACAGGGAAGCCTTCTCTATCTTATTTCCATATTTTTGGTTGTTCATGCTTTATCCACAATAATGGGAAAGATCAATTCAAGACTTGATAGCAAGTCGAGATCGGGAGTATTCTTAGGATACTCTCGAGTCAAGCAAAGCTTTGAGTATTCAACTATCGGACTCTTTGCGTAGAGGAAAGCCCTCATGTTGTCTTTAACGAGTTTGCTATCGAAGACAGGAGCAATAACTCAAATTCGAATCTCGAGGACATCGAAGCGCTACAGGATCTAAGCTTAAAAGACAAATCGAAAAGATCCACTATGTTGGGATGATGATTCGACGAAGAAACCGAAGACAAATCCATCGAATCTCAACCACGGTGAGCAAGTAGGCGTGCATTGATTCTCCCGAAGTAATCAATCCCGTGTAACTCAAGGTTAATGAGGAAACCGTAGAAATGCTTGAGACCACTACCGAGAATAACAACTCGGGGGGAACGTCTAGTAATGTTCCCGAGCTGAATGCCCCGAACTCGGTGACTCGGTAGATCATACTCTTGTTCTTGAACTACTTCAATCTCGCAATAGTACAACTGAAATGCCTAACTCACCTACTATCTCGTATTGAACAAATTTCGGATGAAGAGTTAAAACATCGTAGATCGTGGCTAGATGCTCACACCGCCGATCTTATAATTGGAGATCCTTCAAAGACATGTCAAGACAAGATCCAGCATTCTCGTTGGGATTTTGTATACTGGAAGCACTTTTATGCTTGTATACAATGTGTTTTTGTCCTTACCACTGTTTTATTCTCCTATCTGATAAATATGTATATTTGCACATGTTATCCTTTATCTTGTATAATAGTTAGATTTGTGTGGTGTGTCGGGTATCACAGAAGACAACACAAATTGGTTGAACTAACAAGATATAAACAGTTAACACAATGAGACAACTTAAGGATGAAGTTGTCGGTTTGCTTAAGCCGAGTTTAGATAAGAAGTGGCTTGTCTTAGCTGCTTGTCTTTACTGGTACACTTAAGGTGGTGTATTGACGGATCACAGTGAGATGTGTTTTCCTAACTGACATTAGTGGAAAACCAAGATCTCGGTGACTTAGTTAGTCTTAAGCTTGGTAAGACTTCAGCTGAGTGCATTTGGCTATCTATCACTTTGACCTACTATGGTGAACGTCCAATGAGCGACCGGATCTACATATCTTGGGTGTTAGTAGTCATTTGTGGCTCGAGCCGGTTGTCCGTATCTTGCGCCGTATCCCGGGGAATGGGTTGATAATATCCCCGAGGAACTCGAAAGGATTAGCACACTAAACCCGTACGGTTGATTAAGTTCGAGTGTGTTAATAAGTTCGAGTGGTACTACTCGGGAATACAAGATGTTAATTAATTTAAGCGGTCAAGAAGCTTAATTAATTAACGGATATTTCTATCTTAAATACGGAGATCGATTAAGTCTAAAATACAAGCCCTTGCTCAAATTGGGATAAAGGGGTAAGTCGACACGGATTCTCTAGTGGAATGAATCCGTGTTAATTAATTAATTTTGCTCACGGGCTGAGCATGGATAATTAATTAATTGGAGGCCCAACTTTATTTCTTGTATTGGATCCCTGATCTGGCCCAATTAGTTGCCTAGTAATTTATTATCTCTCAGAATTCATTATTAATGGATTAATGTATTTTACATTATTTAATAATGTTATTTATCTCGGAATTAATTGGTGGGCCAATTAATTGATAAATATTAGTAGCCCAATAAATTAATTAATTATATTATGGGCTGATTTAATAGAAGCCCATTGGATTATAATTAAATTAATGGGCTACAAATATATTAATATTATATAGGTTTTTGAAGCCTATATATATTAGTATTCTGTTCAGAAACTCACACAATTTCATTCATAAAAATCGAGATTAACGTGAGGGACGAGAGAGAGTTATAAATTTATTTTCTTCAGATCTCGACCACCCGTAGGGAGAAAAGGCCGGGACACAAGATCGAAGATCTCGACACAGGAGCAACAATCGGAGCCGCGACAACACACCAGGAGGAAGGTAGCCTTACTGTAAACCCTATTATTCCTTCAATTGGTATCAGAGCGAGGTTTAGGCTCTGATTGTTGCTGTTAGATGCATGATTAGGTTTTATTTCCGTCGTTATCGGGTTAATTTTCGTGTTTGGGGCGGCCTGCGAGCCACTGTTTTGACCCCGATGTAACGTTTTTCTCGTGAGAAAATCCACGAGTAGATGATAGGACCAATATGTTATGTGATTATACTGTTATTGTACTGTAATTGGTCCGATTGGCACGAAAATCGAGGCGCGACGGAGCGGAAGGGCGAAAACCTAGTTTCTGGCAGAACACGACCGCCGACTTGAGATAGCGCGTGAGGGTGCGTGCTACAGTATCCTTCCGATCCGTTCGGATAGGTTTGTTCGTCTTCTCGTTAGCTTCGTCTGGATAGGTCACACGACCCATTCCGATTTCTGGTTTGTCCGGAATAGCGTCGGAAAGGAGAAGTGGTCGTGCTGTCCAGAAATTCCCAAATTGGCCAGAAACCCTAGTTTTCTAGGGTTCCGCCGCATTTTTGCGGCGGCGATTCCCGGCGGTTCCGCGGTCGGATTTCCGATAGGCTTGGACCTATGGAATCCTAGTGTTACGAGCTTAGCGTTTATAGGTTGTATGGTATCATCCGATCCCGGATGCGACCGGAATTGACGTACGAAATAGGCTGCTCCTTATGAATTCGTCCCGCGAATCGTTTGAAATTCGGGAAATTGAGGAACTAATCTCGGCCGGAATCCGTTACCCGGTGGTCGTGAGTGTTCCAATTACGTTTCCCCTCTTTCAATTGATCGAATCGCGGCTCGGAAACGAAGAATTAAGGCGGCGAAAGGCGGCGAAAGGCGAGGCGCGATTTATTGCGCAATTCCGTCGCCGTGGCTGAAATCGCCGGCCGTTTCGCACGTTCGGACGTCCGGAGGATGTCGGGGTGGCGAGGACGGTGGCGGAACTCCGGCTTGGCCGGGGAAGGCGCGGCGGCGCGCTTGCTCGCCGCGTGCGCGTCGCGCGGGCCGCCCCATCACTGGCCGCCATTCCATGGCTGCCGCGTTTCAGCGGCAGCCGGTCGGGAAGGTGGCGGCGCGGGTTGGGAGGCGGCAAGTTGCCGACGACGGGTTGCGCCGCGGGCGGCGGCGGCGCGTTTTTCCGGCGTGATTTTTGTTGAAGAAGACGCCGACGTGGCGCGGCTGACGTGGCGCGCCACGTCGGCCTGCGTTTGGCGCTGCGTGTCCGCCACGTGTGCGCCACGTGGCGGGCACCCTCGATGACGTGGCGATGACGAGTTCGATGCGATTTCGACACGCTTTCCGGATTCGAAGATTTTCAAGATTTCGAAGATCTCGTATTTTGATCGGGCAATGTAATAGTTAGGAATTACGTGTTTTAAAGCCCGATAACGATTTTAAATTTCCTATTTGCGCGTTTATTTATTATTATGCTTTAGCATGCAATTATGTGATTAATTGTGCTTAGAAAAGCATGTAAATAGGATTTATGTCATTGTTAAAGCATGTTTTATTTTTCGCGAGCACGTTTTATTATATGCGCTTAGAAATTGCATGCTTTAGGAATTATGTGATATGCATGATTCGTTACAAACCTTTTGAATAAAAAGACTAAGCAATTTTTAAAATTAAATGTTTAATTAGATTCCATTAATTTGGATATTAAACAATTAATCGGACCTCCATTAATTGGACTCTACACGAAAGTAGTAAGATTGTGTGAGTAAACGTCCACTGCGTGGCTTGCTTGCATTTTTGAGCTACCGTTTTGTGAGATGAGTTTTCCAAAACAATATTTGATTATTATTGAGTAGTGGGAGCGAAGCCGTAAACGTCCACCTGCGTGGCTTGCGTGCCTAGTAAACACGAGTACTCTAGAAGATAATAATTAAATAGGATGGCTAATTAGATCAAATTGAATGCGGCATGGTTCGAGTAAGTATGTCAATTTCAAGGATTTGATTCTATTTGGTCAAATTAATGGTCAATGCTTAGATGTCACCGTGAGTACAATTCACTTCCCTCGAAGTCCCTTCCCGCGTTTTAATAGTGACATGGTCCAGTATATCGAACTATTAATTTCATTCGTCTTAAGAACCTTGACGTGGATTGGAATTAAAGAGCTAGGTAAATAGCTTGGTTTAGGGTTACGCTAGTAAACGTCCACCTGCGTGGCTTGCTAGTGAAATTCCTAGAGCGGTTCGAGGTTTTTAACATCATTGGTTTTTCAAAAGGTTACAATGATTGTTAATTACGAATTATGTGCAAATATTAATTTTATACATGCTTTTAATTTATATTTTTCAGATATGTCTGTTCGAAAAACTTTAATTTCGAGTTCCTAAACAGTCTCACCAACCAAACCCTAACGGGTTTACATTTTTAAATAATTTTACAAAGTGGAAGAGATATCTTACCTTCCCAATAAATGCTCTGCAAAGGTTCTATAAGAACTTCCTTTTTAGGACCGCTATGTCTAAGAACGAGTTTACTTTGAGTATGTTACTCAAATCTTTGGTAGCGGTCAAAGAGGTTATAGAAAAGGGCAAGAGTGCTCAAGTCTTGAATATCCATAGTAGTTCAAGGAATCCTCTGAAATGCGGAAACCAGAAAAAGAATAGAAAGGGTGGACATTTCAAGAAGAGCAGATGGGAGTAAGAAGACGGTCCTTACCGGCGACATGCAAATGTCAAAGGAGAAAGGAAGGTTCTTCAAGAATGGTAAGAAAGGACACCGGAAGAATTATAATCCGGATGTCAAGGCAAAACAGAGAAAGAGACGCGAGTCGCTCTTATGTAATCGAACCTTCTGTTTCCTCTTCTACCCACGAATGGGTAGTGGATTCGGGGCAACACTGTTCATGTTTGTTACACCTTGCAAGGTTTCTTGCGAAAAGGTAATTGAGCAATGGCGAGGTGGTAGTCTCAATGGGCAATGGATTGAAAGTTCCCGCAATTGCCATTGGAGATTTAAATCTATCTTTTGATAGTTCTGTTTTTAGTACTTAAAGATGTTTAATATGTGCACGAGTTTAGGCGAAACATTATTTCGTTTCAAAACTCGCACCATGGATGGTTATAAATCAAGTTTTGATAGTGAAGTTTCTATCATGAAAGACGATGATTTTATCTCGTGGTGGACCATTAAACGGATCTTTATATACTATTACTTGTAAACCGCGTAATTCGTTAATATTGCTTCCTCATCATCAAATCCTAAGAAGAGGAAAGAGTCTTCTAAGGTAAACCAAACTTATCTATGGCACTTAAGACTAGGTCACATCAATCTTAACAGGACTCGAGGTTGGTGGAATATGGATCATTGGAGTCTCTCCAAGATTGAACCGTTTCCAACTTGTGAAACCCGTTTGGAAAGAAAGATGATGACTAGGCCTTTGAAGGCACAGGTTATAGAGCCACGAAGCATTAAGTTTGATACATTCGACTTGTGTGGGTCTATGTCTACACAAGCTCGTGGAGGGTATGAGTACTCGTCAAATTTACCGACGATTACTCGAGGTATGGATATGTTTACTTTCTTC
>JAPVEC010000235.1:0-12500 GCA_028984105.1 Lavandula angustifolia
AGCAAGAGGGAAAGCAAGAGGGATAAAAAGAGGGAAAGCAAGAGGGATAGCAAGAGGGAAAGCAAGAGGAAGAGCAAGATGGAGAGTAAAAGGGAAAGCTAGAGGGATTGTAAGAGGAAGAGCAAGAGGGAAAGCACAAGAGATTTCAAGAGGGATAACAAGATGGAGAACAAGAGGGAAATCAAGAGGGATAACAAGAGGTAGTGCAAGAGGGAAAGCAAAAGGGAAAGGAAGAAGGATAGCAAGAGGTAGAGCAAGAGAGAAATCAAGAGGGAAACCAAGAGGGATAGCAAGAGGGAAAGCAAGAGGGAGAGCAAAAGGGAAAGCAAGAGGGAGAGCAAGAGGAAAAAAAGGAGGGAGAGCAAGAGGGAAACCAAGAGGGATAGTAAGAGGGAGAGCAAGAGGGAAACCAAGCGGGATAGCAAGAGGTAGAACAAGAGAGAAAGCAAGAGGGAAACCAAGAGGAAAAGCAAGAGGGAAAGCAAGAGGGTTATTAAGAGGGAGATCAAGAGAGAGAGAGCAAGAGGGAAAGCAACAGAGAAAACAACAGGGAAAGCAAGAGGGAAAGCAAGAGGGACAGTAAGAGGGAGGGCAAGAGGGAAAGCAAGTGGGAAACAAAGAGGGATAGCAAGAGGGAGAGCAAGAGGGAAAGCAAGAGCGAAAGCAAAATGGAGAGTTAGAGGCGTAATACAAGGGAGAGCAAGAGAGAAACCAAGAGGAATAGCTAGAGGGAGAGCAAGAGAGAGAGAGCAAGAGGGAAAACAAAAGGCATAGCAAGAGGGAGAGCAAGAGAGAGAGAGCAAGAGCGAAAACAAGAGGTATAACAAGAGGGATAGCAAGAGGGAGAGCAAGAGAGAGAGCAAGAGCGAAAACAAGAGGTATAACAAGAGGGATAGCAATAGTGAGAGCTAGAGGGAGAGCAAGAAGGAGAGCAAGAGGGAGACAAAGAGGGAGAGCAAGAGAGATAGCAAGAGGGAAAGCGAGAGAGAAAGCAAGAGGGAGAGCAAGAGGGAAGGCAATACGGATCGCAAGAGGGAGAGCAAGAGGGAAAACAAAAGGAATAGCAAGAGGGAGGGCAAGAGGGAAACTAAGTGGGAAAGGAAGAGAGATAGCAAGAAGGAAAGCAAGAGGGATGACAAGAGGGAAAGCAAGAGGAAGATCAAGAGGGAGAGTAAGAGGGAAAGCTTGATGGATAGTAAGAGGGAGAGTTTGAGGGAAAGCACGAGGGATATAAAGAGGGATAACAAGATGGAGAACAAGAGGGAAAGTAATTGCGAGAGCAAAAGGTACTTAAAGGTTAACCCCTTTAAAATATTCGCAATTCAAATTCTAATATAATAATTTTTTTCATATATGAAAAATTGAACAAAATCTCCAAATTTTTAAAGGTTAACCCCCCTTTAAAAAATTAGCAAATCGAATGCAAAAAAAATATTTTTTTTTCAAGTTAGAAAAAATGTCCAACGTCTCTAGAATACTTAAAGGTTAATCCTTTAAAATATTTGCAATTCGAATGCTAAAATAATAATTTTTTTCATATTTGAAAAATTGAGCAAAATCTCCAAATTTTTAAAGGTTAACCCCTTTAAAAAATTAGCAAATCGAACTTCAGTAGGGAGTTAAATTCCAGAACCCCACGTCATCAGTTGTAAGAGATCGTATTCTCAGGTCTCCAGCTGACCCTCATCAGTAGAAGATTATTCATCAGTTGACCTCCAGTAAAGAACACAGTACAGAGCTCAATACCTTCAGAGTCATTAGCTGACAGCACTCAGTAGAAGATCTGTTATCAGCCGACTCAGATGAAGAAGACAATTGATTGTGTCAGATCTACTGTATCCGACAGGAAACGACCCGACTTTTAATGACATTCGAAGTCAGCAAAAGATCATAAGAGGATGAGTGAGAGTCAACTCAGATGAAGACTGATGTCTGACAAGTTTCACCTACCACAAACCTCTACCAATGAGAAGCAGTCTAAGCCTTACCTGCTCTAACCAACTAAAGATGCTCTCATGCACAGTGACCAACTACTCTGCGACACTATTTCGAACTTATGGCCGTTTTCCATGGACGTTTGTGACACGTGGCACCGTCTTCTCCAACGGACAAATGCCTGGGTCACGACTATAAATAGAGAAGCCTTTCCGAGCTCAACGCACGGGATATCAAAGGGATTACACGCTCAAGCATTTAAACTCTCTAACGCATTCAAGAAGATCCAGCGAAGAACTTGCCTAGTTGAAAATCTTTAGTTCTTCTCTCTAGAGTTTTATTTAGATCCCTCTTCTCTATCTAAGTTCCTCTGTTATATCCATACCTTAGAATCTTCGAAGGAGTTCACTTTCTGTGACTGTTCTTATTGTAAGAACTCCTTCATAACTGGAGAAAATCCCATCCCCTTCAAACGTCGGTTTGATTTGTAAAGTCGCTAAGGACTATAACTTAGAAGGATCTGTCCAGCGCACAGATACCTTGCTGAGGCTTGCTCAGATTAATCAACAAGGCCTCCTGTTCAGCAGGACCGTGGACGTAGAATCTTGCGTATCCGAACCACAATAAAAATCGCTTGTGTTATTTACTGTTTTATTGCATCTTTCTCAAACCTTTTACAAACTCATACTTTGCATAAAACGTATTTAAAAGTGCACTAGTAAAAAATGTTTTGGTTTGCGAAAAACACGTTTTCAAATCGAGACGAAGTCTATCGGGCCCTACACTTATCCGCACTAACTCTCCGCCTGAGGATTTAATACTGACAAAAGTCAGTAGAAGAAACTCAGTCGTTGAGACACTCTGACCCGCGATCAGAAGGTTAATATCTGGCACTGTTCATCAGTCGCAACCTACAGCTCAACTGTCCTTCGCGTTTGAGAAAAGAAACTTGTACTCAGGTGTATTCAACCCCCCCTACACCTGACACTCGTCTCAGGACCAACATAAAAATGTGCAACGTCTCTAGAATACTTAAAGGTTAACCCCTCTAAGAAATTCTCAAATCGAATGCAAAAATAATAATTTTTTTTAGAAGTTAAAAAAAAATATGCAAAGTCTCTAGAATTTTTAAAGGTAAATTAATATTTGCAATTCTAAAGCTAAAATATTTGCTAAATTAATAATTAATATTTTTAAAGTCTCTTTAAAATCTTTTTAAAAAATATTTGCAATTCTAAAGCTAAATTAATATTTTTTACTAGTTAAAAAATTGAGTGAAATCTCAACATTTTTAAAGGTTAACCCTTTAAATAATTAGCGAATCGAATGCAAAAATAATATACTTTTTTTCAATTTAGAAAAAATGTGCAAAGTCTCTAGAATACTTGAAGATTAACCCCTTTAAAACATTTGCAATTCGAATGCTAAAATAATAATTTTTTTCATATATAAAAAATTGAACAAAATCTCTAAATCTTTAAAGGTTAACCCCTTTAAAAAATTAGTAAATTGAATGTAAATATATTATATTTTTTGTCAAGGTACAAAAAATGTGCAACGTCTCTAAAATACTTAAAGTTTAACCCCTTTTAAAAAATTGCAAATCGTATGCAAAAATAATATATATTTTTTAAGTTAGGAAAAATGCCCAACATCTCTATAATACTTAAAGGTTAACCCCTTTAAAATATTTTCTATTCGAATGCTAAAATAATAATTTTTTTTGTATTTAAAAAATCGAGCAAAATCTCCAAAATTTTAAAGGGTACCTTTTTAAAAAATTAGCAAATCGAATGCAAAAATAATAATTTTTTTTGAATTTTGAAAAATTGTGCAAAGTCTCTAAATTTTTTAAAAGTTAACCCCTTCAAACATTTTGCTATTCGAATGCTAAAATAATAATTTTTTTACTACATAAAAAATTAAGCAAAATCTAAATTTTTTTAAGGTTGGTCCTTTAAAAAATTAGCGAAACCAATGCAAAAATAACATATATTGGTTTTCAAGTTAGAAAAAATGTCCAACATCTCTAGAGTACTTAAAGGTTAATCCCTTTAAAATATTTGCAATTCGAATGCTAAAATAATAATTTTTTTTCATATATAAAAAATTGAACAAAATCTCCAAAAATAATATATTTTTTTCAAGGAAAAAAAATGTGAAACGTCTCTAGAATACTTAAAGGTCAACTCCTTTAAATTTTTTGCAATTCGATAACAAAAATAGTATTTTTTTCATATAAGAAAAATTGAGCAAAATCTCCAAATTTTTAAAGGTGTTCCCTTAAAAAAATTAGCAAATCGAATGCAAAAATAATATATTATTTTTCAAGTTAGAAAAAATATGAAACGTCTCTAGAATACTTAAAGGTTAACTAACACCTTCAAAATATTAGCAATTCGAAACCAAAAATAATAATTTTTTTCATATATGAAAAATTGAGCAAAATCTCCAAATTTTTAAAGGTTAACACCTTTAAAAAATTAGCAAATCAAATGCAAAAATAATAAATTATTTTTTAAGTTAGAAAAAATGTGCAAAGTCTCTATTAGGACTGTGCAACGGCCGGTTCGGTCTAAAAACCAAACCGAAAATTCGGTTAACCGATATATCGTTTTGGCCAAAGTTTTGGTTCAATTTGATTCTTTTCAACTTGGATTTTGGATTCTGAAGTCAAAAATTAAAAAAACTCAAAATGTGATACTTTAATTTAATATTTAATTGTTATGATTTAATGCATTTTTTATTTTTTAAATATTACATTCGGTTATTCGGTTCGGTTCGGTATTTTTGGCCGGAAACACCGAATCGACCGAAAACCGAAAATAGAAAACTAATTCAACCGAAGATCGGACCGAAATCCTTTGGTTCGGTTCGATTTCAACCGAGTAAATTCGGTTCGGCCGATTTCGGCCGGTTCGACCGAATAGTGCACAACCCTAGTCTCTAGAATTTTTAAAGGTTAACCCCATTAAAATATTTTCAACTCGAAAGCTAAAATAATAATGTTTTTCTTATATTAAAAATTGAGAAAAATCTCAAAATTTTTAAAGGTAGCCCTTTAAAAAATCATCAAATCGAATGCAAAAATAATATATTTTTTCTTCAAGTAAAAAATATGTGAAACGTCTCAAGAATACTTAAAGGTCAACTCCTTTAAAATATTTGCAATTCGAAAGAAAAAATAATTTTTTTATATAAGAAAAATTGAGTAAAATCTCCAAATTTTTAAAGGTTAACCCCTTTAAAAATTTACCAAATAGAATGCAAAAATTTTCAAGTAAAAAAAATATGAAACGTCTCGAGAATACTTAAAGGTTAACCCTTAAAATATTTGCAATTCGAATGCAAAAATAATTTTTTTTCATATTTGAAAAATTTAGCAAAGTCTCCATATTTTTAAAGCTTATCCCCTTTAAAAAAATTAGCAAATCGAATACAAAATTAATAATTTTTTTTAAAGTTAGAAAAAATTTGCAAAGTCTCTATAATTTTTAAAGGTTAACCCCTTTAAAATATTAACCAATCGAATGCTAAAACAATAAATTTTTTCATACATGAAAAATTGAGCAAAATCTCTAAATTTTTAAAGGGGTTAGAAAAATAACAATTTTTCTTAAAAAAATAATGAAATCATACCCCTTATTTTTCTTATAAAAATAATGATTTTTCTTATAAAAATAATGAAAAATAACAATTTTCTCCAAATTTTCATACCCCTTAAAAAAATTATGAAATCGAATAAAAAAATAACAATTATTATTTGAAGTTAGAAAAAATGTGCAAAATCTTTAGAATCTTTAAAGGTTAACCCCTTTAAAATATTTTCCAATCGAATGCTAAAATAATAATTTTTTTCATATATGAAAAATTGTGCCAAATCTCCAAATTTTTAAACGTTAAAAATATTAGTTGAAGGGTTTACCCTTCAAAAATATTAGTTGAAGGGTTTACCCTCCAAATTAGTTGAAGGTTAAAAATAATTTTTTTCATTATTAGTTGAAGGGTTTACCCTTCAAAAAAATTAGCAAATCGAATGCAAAAATAATATATTTTTTTTTCATGTTAGAAAAAATATGAAACGTCTCTAGAATACTTAAAGGTGAACACCTTCAAAATATTTGCAATTCGAAACCAAAAATAATAATTTGTCATATATGAAAAATTGAGCAAAATCTCCAAATTCTTAAAGGTTAACACCTTTAAAAAATTCAGAAATCGAATGCAAAAATAATAAATTATTTTTGAAGTTAGAAAAAATGTGCAAATTCTCTAGAATATTTAAAGGTTAACTCCATTAAAATATTTTCTACTTGAATGCTAAAATAATAATGTTTTTCTTATATGAAAAATTGAGAAAAAACTCAAAATTTTTAAAGGTTAAAAAATTATAAAGGTCTCTAGTAAAAAATTAGCAAATCGAATGCAAAAATAATATATTTTTTCTTCAAGTAAAAAAAAATGTGAAACGTCTCTAGAATATTTAAAGGTCAACTCCTTTGAAATATTTGCAATTTGAGAGAAAAAATAATATTTTTTTTTCATATATGAAAAATTGAGCAAAATCTCTAAATTTTTAAGGGTTAACCCATTAAAAAATTAGCAAATAGAATGCAAAAATAATATATTTTTTTTTCAAGTAAAAAAAAATGTGAAATGTCTCTAGAATACTTAAAGGTCAACTCCTTTAAAATATTTGCAATTCGATATCAAAAATAATATTTTTTTCATATAAGAAAAATTGAGCAAAATCTCCTTATTTTTAAAGGTTAACCCCTTTAAAAAATTAGCAAATCGAATACAAAAATAATTTTTTTAAAGTTAGAAAAATTGTGCAAAGTCTCTAGAATTTTTAAATGTTACCCCTATAAAATACTTGCCAATCGAATGCTAAAACAATAAATTTTTTCATACATGAAAAATTGAGCAAAATCTCCAAATTTTTTAAGGTTTAACCCTTTTAAAAAATTATTACATCGAATGCAAATATAAATTTTTTTATTTGAAGTTAGAAAAAATGTGCAATGTCTTTAGAATTTTTAAAGGTAACTTCTTTAAAATATTTTCCAATCGAATGCTAAAATAATAATTTTTTTCATATATTAAAAATTGAGCCAAATCTCCAAATTTTTAAAGGTTAAACCCTTCAAAAAAAAATTAGCAAATCAAATGCAAAAATAATACATTTTTTTTCAAATTAGAAAAAATATGAAACGTCTCTAGAATACTTAATGGTTAACCCCTTCAAAATATTTGAAATTTGAAACCTAAATTAATAATTTTTTTCATATATGAAAAATTGAGCAAAATCTCCAAATTTTTAAAGTTAACCCCCTTTATAAAATTTACAAATTGAATGCAAAAATAATATATTTTTTTGAAGTTAGAAAAAATGTGCAAAGTCTCTAGAATTTTTAAATGTTAACCCATTAAAATATTTGCAATTCGAAAGCTAATATTAATTTTTTTATATATGAAAAATTAAGAAAAATCTCCAAATTTTTAAAGGTTAACACCTTTAAAAAATTAACAAATCGAATGCAAGAACAATAATTTTTTTTATGTTAGAAAAAATGTGCAAAGTCTCTAGAATTTTTAAAGGTTAACCCCATTAAAATATTTTCAATTCGAATGCTAAAATAATAATGTTTTACTTATATGAAAAATTGAGAAAAATCTCAAATTTTTTAAAGGTGTACCCTTTAAAAAATTAGGAAATCGAATGCGAAAATAATATATTTTTTCTTCAAGTAAAAAAAACGTGAAACGTCTCTAGAATACTAAATCAAGTTCAATTAACACCAAAAAAATCAAGGCAAATAATAAAAAAATTTCAAGTTAGAAAAAATATGCAAAGTCTCTAGAGTTTTTAAAGGTTAACCCCATTAAAATATTTTCAACTCGAATGCTAAAATAATAATGTTTTACTTATATGAAAAATTGAGAAAAATCTCAATATTTTTAAAGGTTAACCCCTTTAAAAAATTAGCAAATCGAATGCAAAAATAATATATTTTTTCTTCAAGTAAAAAAAATGTGAAACGTCTCTAGAATATTTAAAGGTCAACGTATTCGAAATATTTGCAATTTGAAAGAAAAAATAATATTTTTTTTTCATATATGAAAAATTGAGCAAAATCTCTAAATTTTTAAAAAAAAAATTTAGCAAATAGAATGCAAAAATAATACATATTTTTTTCATTAAAAAAATGTGAAACGTCTCTAAAATACTTAAAGGTCAACTCCTTTAAAATATTTGCAATTCGATATCAAAAATAATATTTTTTTCATATATGAAAAATTTAGCCAAATCTCAAAATTTTTAAAGGTTAAACACTTCAAGAAAATTAGCAAATCGAATGCAAAAATAATATATTTTTTTTCAAGTTAGAAAAATATGAAACGTCTCTAGAATACTTAAAGGTCAACACCTTCAAAATATTTGCCATTTGTTGGGTGATGATTCTGTCCTCAGCAGTATCAATTAATAGTGTGAAATGATTCAGTCTTCTATACTGTCACACAGTCATTAGCCCTGTGCTCTGAATACATTTGTGAAGATTTGAAGATCCCAAAACCATATATTGTTGGATGAACTTTTACGTTGTAATCTGTTTCTGTCTCTGAGGTTTCAGACTCAGCAGACGCTCTGCTCTGGTTCGGGCATTCAGTAGCTTATCCGCCTCAGCACCAGAAGTAGAAGACTCAGCATACTGGATTCAAGCAGAGCAGTATACTGAAAGGAGTCAGTGGAACTGAACTCAGCACGAGTAGTTCACTGTACTCAGAGCTGATCATCAGTAGAGAAGACTCAGCAGGAGCATACTACTGAATCAGAGATCAGACTCAGCAGCGGACAGACAGTCTTCTGACTGTCAGAATCTTTGAAGTCAATCAGCAGAGTCAATACGAGGAAAAGAGAAGTCAGCTTCAGATCTCCTTGAAGTCTGTTATGTCTCAACCACTTTCTGAACCTCGGCCAATGACAAACAGCCACGTATCCTATATCCACTTAAAGCTGCAAGTCAACAACTTTCTGGAAAAGGAGGGAAAGGACACTGCCACCATACTTCAAAAGAGCCGTTAGCTACCCAAAAGAGAGACACAAAGGATCATCGTCTCCAACGGATCTATCCTAATCTCTTCTCTATAAATAGAGGGATAAATCAAATTTGAAGCTCACGAGAACACGAGAAAACGATACGAACACACAGAGCATTCAAACGACTGAATTCGAAAAGCCTAAGTCTTCCGCAAGAAGTTCGAAGAATCTATCTCCGGCGAAAGACTACATTCCAACTCTTAGGGAACCAAGCTGAACTGATAAATACAGCCTCTAGTAACCAAACGACGATACACAAACCCAAAGCTATACTCAGCTGTTCGTCGTTCTAGAAGCCACTTCTTTGTTCCCTATCCCTCTAACCTAAGCTCAATCGAATATATCCATAGCTTAGACGAAGGAGTTCACCTTTGAACTGATCCTTATTGTAAAGGACTCCTTCACAGTTGGAGAGTTTTTCAAACACTCAGTTTGATAACCTTGTAAACTGAGACTTACTCAGTATAAACCTCAAGACCAGTGTTTGTCCAGTGTACAAACCAACTGAGACTACCTCAGTATAATAAATAGTTTCCTGACCTTTCGGGACAGTGGACGTAGGATTTTTGTGTCCGAACCACTTTAAAAATCTCTGTGTCTTGTGTTCTGTTTTTCACTGTTGCATCGATTTACTGTTCATTCTGAAAAACTTTCTTTAAATCATTCAGCAGAGTTTCAGCAAACTTAACAGACTGCACTAATCAACTGAAATTATTTTAAGTAATACGTTTTCCTAACTCAACTGAATTGGGCCTATACTATTCCGCGCCACTGAATTCTATCTGCAAGATATTGAATTCTGACTCTCAGTCAGCTAGCAGATCTCAGTAGAGTCAGTCACTCTGCCAACACGATTCAGAACAGCTTATCTGATCTGCTGAACTTGTTCAGTACGACATCATCCTGAAAAGGATTATTCGTGTTTAAGTTGAGAAATCGGTTTCCAGGTGTATTCACCCCCCCTCTACACCTGAACGTGATCTCGGGACCAACAATTGGTATCAGAGCAGGAGTTCTATAAGACTCTTGTTATTCTGAAACTGGTATACTTGAACGGATCAAAAAAATGTTTTCACTGCATATCATTCTTCATTCATATCATTATTTATCATGTCTGATATGTCAGGTATAAGGATGGTACCCATGTTCTCAGTAGAGAACTATGGAGTGTGGCGGGTCAGAATGGAGGCTCATCTGACCTCTCTCCACGACAGCATGACAGAGGTTCTAGAGGACGAACCTATCGTTCCTATGATCGATAGCGTCGTAACTCAGGATCCAGCAGATGGAGGTGGAATGGTGACCGGGAAGAAGGTTCCCAAGGACAGAACTCTCTTCACCCTAGAGGAGAAGAAGCTTCACAACTTAGACCGCGTCGCCAGAAACGCCATACTAACCACTCTGAGTGATTCCTATCTCGGGAGAGTTCATGATTGCAAATCCGCAAAGGAACTCTGGGATGCTCTAGCGCTACTGAGTCGGGGGACTCAGAAGATCAAAGCAAATAAACTTGCGCTGGAACTCCAAAAGCTGGAGAGATTGTCCCTCATGCCTGGTGACACCATTGAAGATCTCAACGTCAGATTTACGGATCTGATGAACTCTATCAACGGGCTGGGAAAAACATTCTCCAACCGAGAGATGAATCTCAAAATTTTGAGGGCATTGCCAGACGGTCACTGGAATCCTTTTGCTACCTTATTACGTCATTCTGATTTAGATATTGTTACTCCTGACCATATCTTTTCAGAACTTAAAGCAGAGGAATTCGAGTTTGGCTTACCTCAAAGAAAGCAGCGAGCTGAAGCTGACACCCAAGTCGACCATGCCTTTAAAGCATCAGTCAGCATAATAGCTCCAGCGTCTAGCAAGGCTGAACCTTCACTCACTGACATACAAGAAGGAAATCTAGCCAAGAAATACGCGCTACTTGTCGTAAAGTATCAGAAGGAGAAAGAGAGGCGCAGAAAAGTGATTAAAGCCCTCAGAGAATCCAAGGGTAAGTCTGAATACACGCCTAAGCGCACTCCTGACTCGCATACTTCTGAATGCAGGAAAAAGGATGACTCAGCACAGTCGAAAGACAATGAAAGTATGGAAGAAAGAGTCACCACCTGCTATAACTGCAAGAAGCCAGGACATTATTAGTATGACTGTCCTGAGCTCAGTACTGCTGAGTGAGCGGCACGCAAAGCTCGAAGGGAAAAGTTCATCAAGAAGAGACAAGCATACATTGCTGGTGAACTCTCAGATGACTCAAATGAAGTCAATTCCTTCATGGATTCATCTGATGATGAAGCAGCTTTCATGGCTTTAGAATTTGAAGCTAAAGAAGATACTGAAAAGTGTCTCATGGTAGGAGAAGAGGATGAGGTGAACTCTCATGAACCACTTAATTCTTCTTCACACTGCACACACGACACTCTTTCAGGTGCAGACGAAAATTTGGACGTCACGATCGCATATGAAGAACTACTCGACGAGCAGATCCAAATGAGTTTGCAGCTCAGTAAGACTCTTCAGGAATTGGATACCCTAAAAGTGGAGAATCAGAGACTTTCTCAGGAGAGTCAGTTCGTTACTGAGTCAGAAGGACTTGTGTTGAGACTCAGGGAGGAGATAAACTCTCTGATGGCCAAGTCTCAGCATCAAGAAGATCAGATCTCAGTATTGACCAAAGACCTGACTCAGAAAGATACTGAATTGAGTCTACTGAAGCAAGAGTTGTCAGGACTTCAGACCGAGCATGAACCGCTGAAGAAGAGTGATGATGTCTGGAGGAACCTAATGACAGAGCGGTACATGGGCGCTGAAAAGAAGCTGGAGGCTATGCTTGCAAGTAACAAGCCCAAGCATTGCAAGGAAGGACTTGGATTCAGCTAGGGAGCTTCCTCATCTGCCCCCGTACGCTCAGAAAACCGGCTTGCTGATAGGTTTGTTCAAGGGGAGACCATCAATGCAAACATACTAAACCCCCTAGCCAAGAACAAACAGAAGATGAAGGCACCTCATCCTACTCATCAGCATTCTGACAAGAGGATCAGCACCAAGAAACCCCAGTTCAGTCAAGGGGGAACCAACAAGGCAAATTGGGCTGATCAACATGGACCTCCACAGCTGACACATCCAGCTCAGTATGGGTCATATTACTATGATCCAATAGTCAGGAGAGGATCCAAAAGTCAGAAAAAGGAGAAGAAAGCCGTGCAGAAGGCAAAGGTCAAGAAACCCACCTACTCGGAAGATCGGGACTCCCGAACCCGAAAAGCCTCGAAGTCGACGATGACCCGATCCGGTGGTCAAATATGTTGACACAAGTGGAAAGAAACTGTCTGAGACCACCAGGGTCGTAAGACAGATATGTGTTACCAAAACTAACATCTAAGGACCCAAAATCAAAAATAAAGGGTACCTAAAATATAATTCTGTTTTGCAGGTGCACAAAGATCCTTGGTATGTGGAC
>JAPVEC010000031.1:0-175545 GCA_028984105.1 Lavandula angustifolia
TAGAATTCCTAAATTGAAATTTTCTCCTAATAAACTATCACAAATACAATAAAATCACACAATATATGCTAATTATAATTACTAGCGAGGGGCTTATATATAGTACTTTTGGATCTTTTTCTTGTAATACAAACTCAATGATTGGAAAGATTTCATATTCCATCATTACAATGTTTCGTTACATTATAGTACTTAAAATTAATATGCATCACCACCATACCGCCGCCGCCTAACACCATGAATTCCGCCGTGGGATATTTAATTCTTGGAATAATAGCTGTAGTAATTTTTCCCATGATATTTCGAATAAATTATTGGAACAAATTAATTAATATCCAAGAAGAAGTCGAACAAGCCCCTATCTTGGCAAACGATCAAGAATCGTACGGCCGGCATCACCATCTACACCGTCTCAAATTATTCGGACATAAGTTCCGGTAATAAATCGGAACTTATGCCCGAATTATTTTTCATGAGTGAATCGGACGTCGAGGAACATTACGCGAAGCTGTAACCCGACTCTCCGATCATCGGTCTTCAGCTACATTGTGTAAGAACAACGACAAACCCTAAATCGAACATAAAACATTACAATAATTTGACCGAATGTTAGTTGTTGCAGTTTTTCCATTTTCGTAAATGTATATAATCAATTAATTTGAGTCTATTAGTTTGTATGTATATAATGAATATATAAATGTTTTTTTAATTTTTCATTCAAGTAAAGCATTTGGTTCCGAAACTTTATTACCAAAGCCTCTAACCTTTAAATCCTAAAACCGAGATGTTAATTAATTTTTGTTTGTGTATTTTATCATTTTGTTGGTGTTTGAAATTGTAAGAGTGGCGTCGAGGAGCTTGAAAATTGAAATTAACCAGCAAAAAATAATTAAAAATGAAAAAAATATCAAAACTAAATTATCTTTATAAAATAAGAACTTTACATCATACCCTTAACCGTGAAACAACATTATTCACAATCTTTTCGATTTGGGACAAAAAACGAGCACCGTCAAGCAACTCCAAGGAAATAATCGGCTGGCTCTCCACCTCTTTCTTCACCGTCGTGGTGGTGATGGTGGTGGTGATGGTGGTGGCGGAGATGGTTGTTAAGCTATTCTTGGTGGTAGTTTTGGTGGTGGTGTCGGCGGTAATGGCGGTGGTGGTGGACGTGGTGGTGACGGTGGTAGTTCTGCGGTTCTTCCTAATGTTGAGTAAGGTGGTGGTGGTGGTGCGAGTTGGGCCGGCGGGGGTGTATTTTGTTACGGTGTTCCGCATCGTAGATTGCTTATCCGGCGAGTTTGACTCTTCTTTGACTTGTCGTGTCGTGAAGTTCATCCCCGATTGATATTCTCTGAATGTCTCCGTCGTAATTGGCATCTTTGGATCGAGTTTGAGGATTAATTTCTCCAAACCTAAATAGTTTGAGGATAAATTTGTCGGCCTTATATATTTGTCTATTATAAACTACGTTACTTGAAAACCTAGAAAATCGTTGTATATAAGGAAATTTCTCTCATCATTTAAATACAAAATCAATGAAAAAAAATTAAAAAAAATCTATGATTATGGAACCCATATTTAGTCGTAAATTAAACTAATATGAAAAATTGATCGCTAAAAGAGAGATAATTTCGTTCTTTTGTGGGAAAATAACTTAATTAAAGACTTATGTCAAAATAACTTATTATTATTATATAAGAATTTATGGTAAAAAATACTTAAATTTAATAAATTAATTGAGTTTGGATACATGCAATAATAATAATAATTTATATGGGCAAAACATAAAATGTAGTTGACATGATTTAATATGATAGCCCTTTAAAAGTTACAAGTTTCCATTAGTTAATAATATTAATTTGTGAAAATAAGTTAAAATTTTTTATTTAAATATATTGTGAGTGTGTTTATTTTTGGTTCTATAATTTTTAAAACATTCGTTCTCCGGAGACAAAAATTGAAATATATTATAAATCGAAATTCTCTCCTATTAAAGATCACAATTTACAATAAAATTACACAATATATGCTATTAATTATTGATAGTGAGGGTTATATATAGTTTAGGTGCTTTTGGATCTTTTTCTTATAATACAAGCTAATTCAATTATTCGAAAGATATCTTATTCCATATATTACAAAATTACTTTACATTATTTTTATAATGTAATATCATATCATATACTTAATTAAATATGCATCACAAAACCATTACGCCGCCGCCTAAACCATGAATTCGTCCGTGGGATACTTAATTTTTGGAATAATTGTTGGAGTATTTTCCCCCAAGCTGCTTCGTAAGAATTATCGGAACAAATTAATATCCAAGGAGAAGTCCAAGAAGAAAAACAAGTCCCTATCTTGGCAAACAATCAAGAAACGTATGGCCGGCATCACCATCTACGTAGCCTCAAATTATTCGGACCAGGGGCGAAGCCACATCTATTCCAGCAGTGGCAGTTGACCCGGCTCAGAAATGATAGATTAATATTGCACTAGTATTAATTATGTAGATAGGTTGTATCCCAGTGGTAACTACCCACTTATTTAATCACAGGGTCCATGGTTCGATTCGTCCTTGGCTCATTTTATATTCTTGACTATTTTTTATTTTTTTATCATTTTTTCCTTATTTTTTTTAATCTTTGGTCCTCTTTTTCATTGCCGGAGGAATATTACCGAAAGTTATATCCCAACTGTCTGAATCTCTGATCCATCGGTCTTACACTACACTGCGTAAGAACTACCACAAACCCTAAATCAAACATAATATATACAATTGCATTAATCTCCGATCCATCGATCTCACGTTAGAAATATCTTGTTTCTAAAAGGTTAAAAAATTTCTACAAATTAATTATTAAAAGTCAAACAACATATACCACATAATATTTTTTCTTAAAACGGAGGGAATATGTAATATATTGAACCCTAAACAATAAATTTTATTTTAATTTTATGAATTGGCCTACTAATAGCATTTATCAAGATATAAAATCTTCTACTGAATATTTAACTTTTTTTTCTTCTCAATTTATCTGGATTGAGTTTCTAGAAGTTGGGCCTTCAAAATATGTTCATGGGTTAGACCTTTTTTTCTTCTTCTTCTTATGTTCTTGATCATTTATCCATTTGGGCTAAACAAAATCAACTAATTATACCATTCACTCCATCCGTCCCTCTTAATTTATGTTGTTTTTCTGGTTGTCCGACTTGACTTATTCTATTTCTTAAAATAAAAAATAATTACTATAGAAACTCCAACTTTTTCCTTTGTGGAGTCTACTCCTCTATACATAATCAACCACTCATTTTAATATTCGTACTGAAAATAAACAAGTCGGGTGAGACAGTACATATTTACTTATTTAGTTTTAGCATTTTAGGTTTACTTTCATCTATTGGGCCTATTCAATTGTCAATTCTTGTGGTCCTCTCATGGGCTTAGACAAGAACCTCGTGGGCCTCTTATGCAAGTTGGGCTATTGGATTACTTTTGGGCTTCATCCAGCGGGCCAAGGAAACAGTTGGTGATTTTATGAGAGGCCTTGTTAATAGAAAATAAATTGATATTTTATCAATTAATTTGATAGTACTATGGAAGGAGATAATGGAAGGACGGTTCTTTAAGGAACACCCCCTTAATGAAGGAACTATGAACAAATTATCTCCTTCCACTTTAAAGATGTGTGGTCTAGATTGAAGGAGATATTTTTAATTTTTAATCTCTTATTTAATTTTATTAAGGATATAAAAGTTATTTAATTATTTGAATTTCTTATTTTATTATTAAATTTATTTTTATTATATTTAGAGTAAATTTTATAAATTCTTTAATTTAAATAAATTGCTTAAATTTTCTATATATTTTATTCATAATTTTATGCACTTTATTCGTAATTTTTATGCACTTTACTCGTAAATTTTTATGCACTTTATTTATAATTTTTATACACTTTATTTAATTTTTATGCACTTTACTCGTAAAATTTTATGTACTTTATTCGTAATTTTTATGCACTTTATTCATAATTTATACACTTTATTCATTTTTTTATTGCACTTTATTTGACTAAATCTGCGATTAAATCAATTAAATAATTTACCAATCAATTTCTGCAAAATTATCATCCCAATCAATTTCTGCAAAATTCTGCAAAAACATCAGATAAACAATTTCACTAAAATTGAATCTCCATTAACACCAAATTGAGTCAATTTCACAACACAACCAATACCAATTCCAAATCCATGAACAATTACAAAAATCGACAACATCCTCGGCAATTTAATCTACAAACTATTTATCTCAATTGATGTTTTCCTTAATTGAAAGATTGCAAATCCTAAAACAAAATTAAAATAATTTGGGGAAAATTGGGCAAAGAGCTTGAAAATAATTGAAAAAATTAGGGTTTATCTATAGCAGAAAAATTCCTGCAACGCGGCGACGGCTGTTGTGGTTGACGTCAGATGGATCAACGGCGCTCTCCTCTGCAGGTGGCGGCAGCGCACGGCGATGGCGGCTGAGTCAGGTTGACGGCGCTCTATCTAGCAGCGTCAAAAACTTCTTGCTACTCCGGCGTTACTGCTTACAGCTAAGAGAGAGAGAGAATAGAGAGAAGAGATAGAGCGATGACAAGAGAGAGAATAGAGAGAGGAGATGAGGCAGGGACGAGAGAGAATAGAGAACAGAGAGAGGAGATGAGGCAGGGAAGAGAGAGAGAGATAATAGAGAGAGGATCGAGAGAAAGTGAATAAAGAAGAGAGAGAGAGAGGGAGTTACTTAGGAATATATATAATTTTAATAAATTAGCTTTAATAATATTAAATAAGTTATTTTTGAACAAAAATCTTATTATTGATCTGGATCGTTCAATTTATAAAATTGAGGGCTACGATATGTTCCTAGTTCCTTCAATAAGGTGTTTTTCCTTATATATATATATACATACGTCGACCGAAGGTCTTCTTCTTCATTCTTCATGTTGACATCATATGTCTCCATTTTCGCTCTGCCGCTACCATCGACGGTTATGCAGGCACCAAATCCCTTAGCTATGTAGTCATTCTTCATTTTCTTCCATCTCTTCGAGACCACCTCATAGTTTGCTAAGGTAGCCAGTAATTTCTACTAATAATCTAGTACACCATTTCCTCCGGCAAAACTCTCGCTCTCTCCCACTCCCACTCCCACTCTCTCTCCTAGTCCATCTCTCACCCTCTCTTTTCTTCTTTCTACCTTAGTTTGTATGTGTATATATAGGTTAATCAACGTGTTGTCGTGTTCAAATGTATAGCAAACATGACTATTTTCACAACTACTTATCATGAAATAAATATATTAAACGACGATAAAGCAACTGAGTAAGAACATAGAGGCGTTTATGTGTGCATAGTGTTACATCAAATGTACATCAAATCAATACGTTAATACATACACTTTGACAAAGTGTATGTACCAACCCATGTATTATGGAAATAGGACATTGAAAAACAACTCAATCTATGCACTCTAGCAAAGAGTACGCTCAATTCATGTACTTTGACAATAAGTGTATTGAAATAGCACGTCAATCCATGTATTTTGGCAAAACATATGTCAACCATGCTGCATTTGTAATTTCCATATTTTTAATGCAACGTCTTCAGTAATTTACACGAATATATTTGTGGGTACATTAGTTTTATTTTATTTTTATAGTTTTTAAATTTATTAATGTATATCTAAATGACTAGTACTTTGCAAATGTTGTATTTTTTTTTTCATATATTGCACATATTGTAAATTCGTACATATTGTAAATTCGCACATATTGTACTTCGCAAATGATTAGTACTTCGCAAATGTTGTATTTTTTCATATATAAATGACTAGTACTTCGCACATATTGTACTTTAAATTTATTTCGCACATATTGTATTTCTACAAATAGTGCATTTTTGCGCCTATTTTATTTTCGTAAATATAATACTTTCACACTGTATATACATATTGTGTTTTAGCATGTAATGGTCCAAACGAATTATAATTATTCTAAAAAAGTAGACACCACCACTTTAACACACTTACATCTACTTTCTTAATCATCCTCCCGAACAAAAATAAGACTGCAAAAGTGCACATATGAAGTATTTCACAACCATCCAATAAAGTCTCTAATTAATATAACAATTACGTAACAAGCCCAAACATAAATAGACATATACAATACATATCACCAAATGCACACTTCAATCGAAATAACTCCCATACCAACCTAATTGCCCGATCACAATCTAGATGCTTATTGAGTTCAATAAAAAACGATGGTCTTATCATCATAGCAATCACCATATAGTTGTGCGTATTACTCGGCATTCGAATTACTTAAGAAGAAGAATTCGACACATCTTTCTTGTATAGACGGTGATACTGACCCTACAGTTAATTCAGTTAAAAACAAGCCGAACCAACCAAATATTTTGTTAAATCTTCCTATACATATGAAGTTCATCTTGATTGATATTGTCTGAATGTCTCCGTTGTAATTGGCATCTTTGGATCGAGTTTGAGGATTAATTTCTCCAAACCTAAATAATTTGAGGATAAATTTGTCGGCCTTATATATTTGTCTATTGTAAACTACGTTACTTGAAAACCTAAAAAATCGTTGTATATAAGGAAATTTCTCTCATCATTTAAATACAAAATCAATGGAAAAAAAAATCTATGATTATGGAACCCATACACTACAAGAATTCTGTCGAATACCGACGGAAAATTCCGTCGGTATATTATCTTTTTCCGTCGCTAAATATTATACCGACGGAATACCGACGGAATATCTGTAGTCGCTGTTGGCCTTGTCGGTAAGTCATACCGACGGAATTAATTCCGTCGGTAATATATACCGACGGAATACCGACGGACATGCCGTCAGAAAAATTTAGCCGGCGACAACCGCCGACGAGCTCATTTCGACGGCGTACCGATGGAACATTCCGTCGGTATATTACCGACGGAAAATTCCGTCAGTAAAACTCCGGCTACAATTTATGGTAAAAGTGACTGCGTACCGACGGAAAATTCCGTCGGTATATTACTGACGGAACATTCCGTCGGTATATTACCGACGGAACATTCCGTCGGTAAAACTCCGACTGCAATTTCTGGTAAAAGCGACTGCGTACCGACGGAAATTTCCGTCGGTAATAACCGTTCATTATACCGACGGAAATTTCCGTCGGTTTTCCGTCGGTAAGAGTTTTATTCAGACAACTTTCATTTGTTTTTTCGTACCCAGATACGACAACCTGTAATATTCTTCTTCATAACAAACAAAACCAACATTCAAGGAGATAGCAATAAGCACAAATATATTGAAAGACTTAAACAACTAACTAGACGAAGTAGTAATCATAAATAAACACAAATATATCTCAAGTTATAACATAGCAAGTGTGTTCAAAAGTAGTTGTTAATATGAAATATCTTGAAAGGCTTGGAATGTCAGTCAAGCAGGAGGTGAAGAATGTTGTGAGTTAGAGTCCTCATCGCGTCTGCTAGAGGGACCCTGCGAAGCGGCAGCCAATCGCGAGATGAGCCTCTCCAAGCCATCGACCTTGGACTCCAATGCCCGTCTGGCCTCTCGCTCCAACTCAACAATAGCCCGAAGCTCATGCACGTAAGGTTGAGTCCGTATCGTCTGTGTCGGTCGTATGGCTCGAGGTTGCATGAGGATTCCCATAGAGGCGCCGCTTCTTATCCTTGGCCCCGTCTACCCTCAAAAATATATCATTTAAATCTGCACCTGATCCCTCAAGAGCTGCAATCTGCTTAACTTGTTCCTAAAGTTCAAACCACAAAATAAACATAATCTTATTTTTAGGAAAATATAATTAGCAATTGAAATAGATTTTATATTTTCGGAAACTTACTTGAATCTTCAAAGCCTTCATGTTAGAGGATTTTCCATCTTTAAAGTGAATTGCCATGAAGGTGTCATAGTGTGCCTTATGGAGCGGAATGCCTTTCTCAAGCGCCTACTCACAATTAATACAATCATTAAAGTTATTACTGAATAATAAATTTATAATATATATGAAACAAGCTAATTAATTAATACTTACAATCTTCTGCCCATATTGGTTTGAAGACCTGGACCCTCCCTTATGCTTGCTAATGCCGCAACCAGGCTCCGACTCCGACAATCTATTTCGACTTGCTTTTTCTGACTTCTCTCGTGCCTCTGGAGAATCCCAGTATGCACACAAAGCGGTCCACCTCTCCTCAGTCATACCATCTGACTTCCCTTTAGCTTTTCTTTTTTTGAGGCCGTTATTCCAGTCAGAAAATCTCTTTGAAGCCCTCTTCTGCCACATGGCATGCACCTGCTTCTCCCATTGAGGAGGCCAATAGAAGTATTTCTGAAAAAATAATAGTTAAATATTTTATGTAAAAGTGTATATATAGTTTATTCAAATAAAGAAAAATAAAGAAAACTGACCCGGAATTCTTTGAAATACTGCTGCTTCACTTCACTGGGAGTTTTAGCCCAAGTAAAACCAGTGGGATTGGGTATATCATTGAAAGTAATAAAGATCGCGTGTGAAAACCCCGGGGGCTCAAACAAAGTCCTTTGAAAAATCAATTATTATAAACCAAATATAAATTGAATAATAAGGAACGTAAATCAATTAATCAATAGTAAGGAACTAAAATCATAAATAAAGTAATTACCCATGGAACATCTGGAACGGTGTCCTGGTATCCGGTGCACTGGACCCTTCAGATGAAGGGGTATGCCACTCTAAAGACTCCATGTTCATATCAACGGAGCCCGACCCACGCCCCCCAGTCGAAGATCCAGAAATACGTCGTCCTCCTCTCCCTCTGGGTGTAGCCATTTACCTGAAGTATTAAAAACGTTAATAAACATCATATAAATGAACATACTTTTTTGTTGGTTTGATATAAAAAAAACATGCAAGTTTAAAAACCTGTTACTATTCATATTCATCACTATTAACCTCCTCTTCCGAAGATAATTCATCACTATCTTGTTCACCAGCATCATCGTCTATTACTATCGTTTGATCTTGTTGTTGGACTAGTGGAATGTCATCTTCATTAGGAATGTATTGACTGACAACCGGGTTACCTAACACCTCCTCCTCTTGAAATGCATCATCCAATGACGAACTAGGTGACGTCATTGACACTTCGACCTTGTGTCTAGGCTTCACTTTGCATGCTTCCCACCAGTAAAATTGGTCCTGACAATGAATCCAAAGCACTTCGGACAGCAGAAACCAATTGGGCCTAGAATCAGTAAGTTCAAAGTAAATTAAGTTTGACTCTAATTAAAATTTAAGATGCAGTGGTCAAACAACTATTTATACAATTAAAATTTGCTAATGATAAAATACAGCAACTATGGTAGCAAACCTGATACTGTTCCAAAAGGACCTGTCCGGGAAGCACAGGGTCTGGAATAGCTGCAAACTCACCACATATAACAATATAAGATTTGCTTATATACAATCATGTTTAGAATATAAATAACACTGATTCTATCATAACCTGTATCCCTTTAGAGTCTAATTACTATGATGGATATGGGTGGACTGCAAAACTTTCCAACTGTATCTAATGTTAATGTTGTTTCAAAAAAATAAAGAATGGGTGGACAGCCCATAGCTTGTGATATGTATCTCACCTAATACGGAATATAATCGTCCTGTTAGAAATTATAAGTTAATCTTATCAATTCAACATTCATCTACCAGAAATCAGACCACCAAATTACAAATCTTCAAAGTAAACAACATTCAGGAGTTCTGATATTTCTCTTATCCTTCTGTCCATTCTAAGGTTTAAAATAGTCAGCTTATCAAATCGATAAATCATGCTTTAACTCACCACAACGAATATGCTAGCACAAGTGGAACATCATTTGTTTGAATAACAACTAGAAATCTTTAACATCAAGTTTGAATATACTAAGGAAAGTTTGCACATATGAATGATGTTGACAAACTTTGAAGTTCAAAATGAATTGATGTTCTCCATGGAATCTTTAACATCAAGTTTTGTCAAATTATTCAAGCCACAAGTAGAAAGATGGTAGACTCAGTAGTTAATGCAGAAAGCATCCAATCCTCTAGTAAGCAAAAATCGACATGCATTTACCAGTATTCTGCTTCGATCTAGAATCCTACCCTTCAGATTTTTATTTACTAGTATTTCTCTGTTGTGATAATGTAAGCTGATTATTTGATTCATTTTACTCAGGATTAAAACACTTGACAAATGTTTCGACCATGACACGGCTTGAAGAAATCATTGAAAGTTTGGTAAGCTTAAGTAGTAATTGTCTGCATTATTACAGTTACTACTCCTAATGGGACTGTGGTAGAGGATCATGCAAAACTGTATTCACCATTCATTTGTTGAACACTCTTGTCTTTTACCTCCAAGTGCAAAAACAGCCTATTTCATCTAATCAAGAACAGTAATAGAGACAGAGGGCAGAACACTAATCAAGAACATTAATTTTACATACCTGATTGATGCCAATTCTCGCTCAATGTTTCAGAACCGAAAGCTTATTACAGTTGAAGCTTCTCTCCCTCAAGGCATCTCCACTACCACGAAAATTACATACAAGTCAAATCTAAAATATGAAATCCGGAAGATTACAAGGTCATAAGAAACAAGGGCAACACCGGAAGCTCAACGACGGGGGCAGCACGGTGTCTCTGGCCGAGGCAGAGGACGACTTCGGCGGAAGACGAATTCGCCGGAAAGATACGAATTCGCTGGCCGAGGGAGAGGACGACTGCGGCGGAGGACCAATTGCCGGAGGCAATGGACGAAATCAGCGAAGCAATGGACGAAATCAGCGAAGCAATGGACGAAATCTTTTGTTTTTTGGTCGAGGCTATGGACGAAATCTGGCGGAGGCGCTGATAGTGTTTTTAGGACGATGATAGTTTTTAAGAACTAGGGCTACACCGAGGGAATATCGACGGATATGTCCCTCGGTATAAATTTTTTAAATATCGTTTAAATTATTTAATACATATCGACGGAAATTATCCGTCGAAAATAATTTTAAAAAAAAATTAAAAAAAATAAATAAATAACGACGGATATAATCCGTCGATATAATTAAAGACGGATAAATCCGTCGAAAATCCGTCGGTAATCGTAAAACTAAAAATCCCTCGGAAATCCGTCGAAAACAGCCGACCCGCATTCGGTCCGTCGCAAATTCCGTCGGTATTCGGTAGAATTCTTGTAGTGATATTTAGTCGTAAATTAAACTAATATGAAAAACTGATCGCTAAAAGAGAGATAATTTCGTTCTTTTGTGGGAAAGTAACTTAATTAAAGATTTATGGAAAATAACTTATTATTATTTTAAGAATTTATGGTAAAAATACTTAAATTTAATAAATTAATTGGGTTTGGATACATGCAATAATAATAGTAATAATTTATATGGGCAAAACATAAAATGTAGTTGACATGATTTAATATGATAGCCCCTTAAGAGTTACAAGTTTCCATTAGTTAATAATATTAATTTGTGAAAATAAGTTAAATTTTTTTATTTAAATATATTGTGAGTGTGTTTATTTTTGGTTCTATAATTTTTAAAACATTCGTTCTCCGGAGACAAAAATTGAAAGATATTATAAATCGAAATTCTCTCCTATTAAAGATCACAATTTACAATAAAATTACACAATATGTGCTATTAATTATTGATAGTGAGGGTTATATATAGTTTAGGTGCTTTTGGATCTTTTTTCTTATAATACAAGCTAATTCAATTATTCGAAAGATATCTTATTCCATATATTAAAATGTTACGTTATATTATATTATATAATATAATATCATATCATATCATATCATATACTTAATTAAATATGCATCACAAAACCATTACGCCGCCGCCTAAACCATGAATTCGTCCGTGGGATATTTAATTCTTGGAATAATTGTTGGTGTATTTTGCCCCAAGCTGCTTCGTATGAATTATTGGAACAAATTAATATCCAAGGAGAAGTCTAAGAAGAAGAAGAAGAACAAGTCCCTATCTTGGCAAACAATCAAGAAACGTATGGCCGGCATCACCATCTACACAGCCTCAAATTATTCGGACATAACTTCCGGCTCGGAATTTATGCCCGAATTATTATTCTTGAGTAAATCGGATGCCGAGGAATATTACCGAAAGCGATATCCTGACTCTCCAATCATCGATCTTCCACTACACTGCGTAAGAACTACCACAAACCCTAAATGAAACATAATATATACTATTGCATTGATTTAATCGAATCCTAATTGTTGCAGTTTTTTCATTGTCGTCATCCCGTTAGCTTGGTACCCGAACAATCCCAAGTAGTAAACGCCCGAGAGGTCTCAAATTCATGCACACATGCAATCTCTTTTAAATTTATCATATATGTAATATAATTAATTAATTCCATTAGTGTGTAGGTATAATTAACTTGAATTCTTAATTTAGCTAGGGGAAGAAGGACGAGAAAATGAATTCTCTGGGATTCCAGTTTTTCAGGTTTTACGATCTAAAACTTTATATTTTTAGATACATGTTGAATTTTGTAATTTCATGTGAAGAAATTATTATTATTATTTTTTTTGGTTGCAGACTGTTAATTATAAGGGCTTCATGTATAATGACAAAGAATATACCCCTCTTTACTTGAGAAAGGTATATGAGTATAGTGTAGTAGGACAACAACACGTCTTCAATTAAGGTTTGTATTTCTTATGTTGTATTCCTGATCTAGGAGGACCTTGAGATGACCGCGGAAAGATATCAAGAAGAAGATGGCTTACATGTATGCGAGGTTCGTTTTCAATTATCGAAATATATGTATTTTAGATACTCTTTCCGTCTCAACTCTCAAGTACAACATCGGTTGTTCCATACAAATGTTCCCTTTCGTAAAAGGTATATGACAATTGCATGGTGCAGGCTTTTTCTCTTGAAGATGTTATACAAACTATGAAGGTGATCGAGTCTTGGATTGTTATATTAATGAATGATTGTGTTTTTTTCTTTTTAAAGAATATTAAGAAATATTATTTATTAATGATTCTTGCATGCAGGATTCTTCAACGTCGAGGTGGAACAATGCTTTCTTCATCCCTCCTGGCCTTACATTTGATTCCTGGACTTGTAGGAGTGATGTTAATTCGTTAGAATGATTGTCTTTGTTATTCGTCTAGCCAATATGTTATACATTTTCTTCGATTAAATGATTTTTACCTCATAATTATTTTAAATAAATTAGTACACTTTAAAGATATAAGATACTCCATCATGGGGGGAAATTGTGAAAAACATTCATAATTATTATTTATTTTATGTTATAATTTTACATATTTATTGTTTATAGATACAACAACGGTTAAAAAAATAGATAACTGTTAAAAAACGTGGTGAAGCCAGTTACGACAATGGTTATTAACCGTTGTCTATGAGCGCCTATCTACGATAACGGGACCTTCCGCATCAATTGAGAATGCTCATAGACAACAGTTAAAACCGTTGTTGTAAGTCGGTACGACAACGGTTAATAACGGGACCGAAAATTTACAACGACAACGGTTAATAACTGTTGTTTATGAGCTTTTTGTAGTAGTGTTATTAGCTTAGAAATAGTGAATAATATTATGGATGTGGATTGTTGCGGTCAATAACAATAATACAGGTCCAATCATGGTCTATTACGCGAATACGTTGAATGGGCTTAATATATCTTTCAAAACAAGAAGGAAATTTACATCTTTCCTACTTAAAAAGAAAATTCATGATTTTGAAATTGCTTCTTTGAAGGAAATTAAAGCATAAAGAAAACAAGAGTAAATATTAAACATGATCATAACCATTAGTAGAATATAATCTAATAATATCCTATGATTAATTACTTGATTACAAGCCATATATATATATACACATTTATAAGCATAACAAACCACTATTTTTGGGAATACTATATATTTATGTATAGTTTTCCTTGTATTACAGAAAAATATATGAAAACATATTCTTGAAATTTATTATTGCATATAATAATGTATTAATTTTTGGTACCTATTATTAATTAAATGGAAACAAATTTTGGCTATTTTTGGAAATCTTTGATTTGTAGCATGATTAATAAGTCTACACGACAAATAATTTGACATATGTGCTCCCACCACCGCCACCGCCACCCTCCTTCCGCCGCCGCCATCCAAAATCATAAACAAGTTGAAAATAATGGAAAGTACAAGTTCCGATTATTCGTCCATATATTTAATTGTTGGAATAATTGTTGGAGTATTTTTCCCTAACCTAAGTTACTTGATGAAGAAGTTATTCAATAAGAATTCCAACCACTCCCTCTCTTTGGATGAAATCAAGAAACGTACGGCCAGCATCACTGTCTACACACTCTCCAACTACTTAGAACAAGAATGTTGCGCAAATTCGGACGAAGGAGACAGAAGCGTCGAATTCGTCTTCTTAAGTAATTTGGATGCGGAGGACTACGCGGAGCTATATGCCGATAGCTTTGACTTTAAGACCATCACTCGTCCGTTGAACTCGGTAAGAAGAAGAACGTTTAAGGGAGATGTGACCCAATTTATATACATATAAAATTAATTAATTTATATGTTTAATCGACTTGTGCAGTATCTCGATTGTTGTCGTGCAGTTAGGTTTGTACCGGAGTCATCCCAAGTTAGACACGCCCTAGAGGTGGATTCAATAATTTGACATTTCAATTCGTTTTTAATTTGTATGTTGATGTTGACAAAACTCCATTAATTTATATGTTTCTTGCTTCTTTAATTAATTTAGATACAGGAAAAAAGAAAAGATATTGGAGAAACTCAATTTTCTGGGATTCCAGTATTTCAGGTTTTATATTATACTACTATTTAATCAAAACTAGATATTCTTATGTTGGATTTTTATATATAATTGTTATAAGAAATTTGTTTTGTTAATTTGCGTGTTTGGAGGCTGTTGGTTTTAAGTACGAGGAAATTCCAGACAAAGAAATAATTCCTCTTTTCTTGCGAAAGGTGGGACGATAATTCGACTAAAAATTAATATTTTTGCAATTTTATTAATAGTATGATTATATGTTAATATTTTATGATGCAGGAGGATCTTGAGAGGACCATATCAAGATTTCAAAAAGAACCACACACGTGCAATATTCAGGTTCCTTTTCAATTACCGTAATATTAAAAAAGTTATATGCTCGGGATATAATGTTTGTAAATTCATCTAATATTAACTCACATGTGTATATGGTGCAGGTTTTTTCTCTTGAATATATTCTACATAATTTGAAGGTGAGCGTATATGTTAAATTATACTAAAACAACAATGTTATACTCCAATTGTGATTGGTGACCGTTATGATTAACTATATAACCAAAAAAAAAAAAGGATTGAAATAATAATTTTTCAGAAATAAATAAAAATGTAGGATCCCTAAAATTAAGGGGCGACGTATCCCTAAAACCCTAACGCCTTTTCTCAAAATTATGCACTTAATTCAAATTTGTTTTGTATTTAAAAATATATATAACAAAAATATTCCCTCATTATTTTAATTGTATAATTAGAAAAGATTATTCTTGCAGGATTGCTCAAACTCTTGTTGGAATGATGCTGTCATCATCGCTCCTGGGCTAACATTGTGGGACTGGTATCGTAGGAATGACATGATATTGGATTAGAACTTAAAATTGTTTTTAATTTGTTATTCAAGTTTAGTATTTAATGAACAAGACACATTTGAGTTTATTTTATTTCAGTTATTGTTACTAGTTGATCATTTAATTTCTTAATTACATGCCTGTTAATTAAATATACGAGCTATACAATCATATGATGTATTATTATTAAGTTGAAATTATTTTTAATTTAAATCGATCCTAATGGGAATCGAATACTAGATCAACTCTAGATCAATTACTTATGCAAAAATGAAAATACCAACTACACTCAATATAGTCAACCATATATATATATATATATATATATATATATATATATATGGCATTATATTATTATCATTAAATCAATTCTCACGGGATTGTTTCTCGGAAGGAAATTAAAGCATTATAAGGAAAACACGAGTAGAATATTAAAACATGATCATAACCGTTAGTAGAATATAATCTAACAATATCCTATGATTAATTACATGATTAGCAAGTCATACATAGGCAAATTGGCAAAAATAGTTCTCAAACTTCACGTTTTTGCGAATTTTGTCCTCAAACTTTTTTTTGACCCTCAACTCCTTGTTTTTGTGATTTTTGTCCTACCGTTAGATTTTCCGTCAATTTAACCGTTAATTCAATTTTCTTTAAAAAAATTGAAAAATTGAAAAGGCAAAATCATAATTTTTATTTACATGACCAAAATTTGCAAATGAAGAATGATTTGGGACCTATTTAGCAAAATAAAAAAGTTTAAGGATTGATTTCACAAATTTTAGACAAATAAGCTAATTGCTTCGTTCGACGAGATTTTGCATTAAATTTTTAATTTTTCATGTAACTTTATTGCTTCATATCAAATATAAGCTAACATATACTTCGTACCAATATAAACAACATTTAATTCGAAATACAAAATATATACTGTAACCATTAAAAAACAAAGCTATTATCACCTAAATTTTTTATTTCAAAATAACCATTTAGTGCATAATATTTACTTCAAAATAACTAGAATACGAGGAGAATTGTGAATCCGCAATTGATGAGCTCGCTGACGAATTGCGAGATGAGAAGGCTGACGGCGAAGAACATGCCCTGGAGCTCGCGGCTGAAGAGGAAGTGGGAGACGAATCTGCTGAAGCTGATGAAGACAGAGACGAGGGAGATCCAGGCGAGGAAATGGCCGAGCTGATTGCCGCACTGGTAGCGGACGTGAGTTACAGTTACGACCTTCAATGGCGGGTGGTGGTGCTGGGGATTCGTCATAGCAGTTCTATGCAGAGAATGTGAATACGAGACTAACCTTGTTTGCAATAGTTCATTGGCTTATTATAGTATTTGCAAATAAAACAGAAAAGGAGGTAAATGACACTGTCACTCTACTTCAAAAGAGCCGTTAGCTACCAAAAGAGAGAGAAAAAGGGATCATCGTCTCCAACGGATCTTTCCCAATCTCTTCTCTATAAATAGAGGGATCATTGCCAAGCAAGCCAGACTCCATATGCTTCTGAGGTTCCAGGAGTGGCACAACCTTCAACGCCTTATCTTCCATCACTCCTGCGAGCAACTTTATGAAGAAGAATTGATTATCAAGCAGCAAATAGGCTACTCAGAGCCTGCTGACCTCGGTACACTTGAAGACCTGAGGGTTGCAATGCTGGCCCTGCTGAATGATCGACAGCAGGTCTCCGGCTCAGCTCCCTCAGATGGGTCTGACCCTGATGGTCAGGACCCACCCCGTGATTCAGGCCCTGAGAAGCCTGATGAGGGAACTCAATAGGACAAGGATAGACCTACTACTACTGAATTAACTCTCAGTATCCTTGCTCCTGGGAAGTCGGCGGCTGGTACTTCAGAACCTGCTCAGCTCCTACTCGAGTCAGCGTTCGAAGTAGCGCCCAGCCCCAAAGGTCGACGATCAAAGACAGTGGCGAAGGCTCTCAGAAGCCAAGGCACCCAGAACCGTGCCATTGCCAAAGCCGTCCACAAAGTGTGGAAGGAAACTGCACTAGCCACAGGCGCAGAGATTCAGGGGCTGAAAACTTCAATGTCAGAATCAGCCGCCCCAGATGTCTCCACCATCATATCTGAAGCGCTGGCAAAGCAGAAAGCTAACTTCGATACTCAGCTAAAACTGATCCAGGAGGGATAAGCCAAATTACTTGCAGACTTTAAGGCCTCTCAGTCCTCCCACACCGAGTCAGTCGCAGCCATATCTCAGGCCCATGAGCTCAGACTCTCTTATATCCAGAAGGCCTTGGAAGATACGGTTGACACAAAGCTAAACCAGTTCAAGGCAGCAGCTGATCATTCTCACCAACACTACCACAAGGAACTGATCAATGAGAAGAATAAGCTGCACGAGGCGCTGACCAAAATCCATACTAGACTCGATGAACTGTCAGCCTCGTACCAAAGCCTGAACACCAAAGTATCCGCTCCAACCCCGGCTGTATTTGCTGATGCCAAAAAGGGGGAAAAGAAGCCCTAGACATCTAAGGGGGAAGAGAAAGCCCAAAAAGCTAAGGAGCAGGTACTGAAGTATCCTAAGAAGACAAGGTCAGTAGCATGAGCAAGCTCAGTTCAGACAACTACTCCTACTGAACCTACTGGTGAGGCCCAAGGTATCTCAGCTGGAATCTCAGCAGGGACTGGCCCAAGTGGCTCAAGAGCCAGGGAACAAGCAACTCAGGCAACCCAAACCCCTTTGGACATAATCAAAGAGGTTGCTGAGTAAGCTGAGGAGGAGGATTCAGAAGAGGAAGAGACACCTCTCCCACCTCCAGTCGAAGGCAAAGGCAAGAAAATCCTAAAGCTCCCGACCCCTCCCTCCAAGAAGTCAAAAAGATATATCAGTAAGGAGGAGGAGGCTCAGATAGCTGCCGATGAAAGATTGTCTAGGGAGATAGCCGAAGCTGAAGCAGCCGACAAGCCAAAGACAAAGGCTACCAAAGGAAAAACAAAGGCTCCAGCACGCGGCGGAAAGAAATCAACATCTGCTAGGCTGTCTCCTAGAAAGCTGAAAATAGGAGATGATGAAGACAGAGAAAAGGAGAAGCAACAGCAGAAATCTTTTGAGCAGCAAGGCAAATCCAAAGAGAAATCCTCTACGCCTACTGACTGAGAACAAGAGCAACCACATAAGCCTTCTTACACTCCTTCTGAAGCTCAAGACAGAGAAATGGAGGAAATCTGGGCTCAGCTGGACAGATATCTATACAGAGGAGAAGAAGCAAGATAGATTGAAGCCGCCAGACATATAATTCATTTGGCATATCTGGAAGCTCTAAGGTTGAGAACAGAGAAAGAGGCAATGCTAAGGGTCCTGTCTAAGGCTGACATTCCCTACAGATACAGAAAGTTTAGAAAGCCTTCAGACCTATAGATGGCCAAAGACAGACGAGTGGATACCAATAGAATTCACGCAGAGGTGGGAAGCGCTGAAGATTGAATTCATCAAAAGAAACTGGAGTTTCTGGTCTGACAAGCACAAGGTAGAAGCCTACACTGAGTTCATCATGATCGCTGATCTAGACATGTATGCTTGGATGCAAAAAGCTGTTAATGAGAATGTCGAAGTCAGAGTTCCAGATCCTAGGAATATATCGCCCCCTCGCAGACTTGATGGTTCCATCCACTACGGCGTAATCGAAAAGGAAGTAAAGAACGCTGCTGAAGCTAAATTTCTACAAGAAGATGAGCCAGCGGACTTTGCTGAGATTCATAAGCTGAGGAAGAACACGTACCGGATGTATGGAGTGCCTCTTCCTGAAGATTCAGCACAAGAATTTAAGGACAGAATTGGTCATTTCAGGTAATGTTCAGCTTCTGTAATTTTTGTCGTTTTTAGCTAGCAGAGATGTACTTGTACTGAATTTCTTATATATAATATCTCTGTTTGGCTTCGACAATATCTTATTGTCTATATAAGTCGTGTTCTGTTTTTATGCTTAACACTTAGAATCACTGAAGTGATTACTGACTCACACACTCACTAATTTATTATTTGTCAGTAGTTGCTTAGATTCTGATAGACTAGTTGTAGTAACATAGGGGGAAATTGTTAAGACAGGGATATGCTCAGTCTCTATATTCTGACTCCCTGCTCTGCTACCTTTAGTAGTCTAGAACTTGAAGAACAACTCCACTGATCCTACTTGTAATATTGTAAGGAGCTATGTTTCTGACAAGTTTAGTGTCAGTTAGCATAGATGTTGCTAGGTTTTGGCATCATCAAATAGGGGGAAATTGTTGGGTGATGATTCTATCCTCAACACTATTATACATAGTGGAAAATGATTCTATCTTCCGTACTGACATACACTCAGTAGGCTTGTGCTCTGAGTAAGTCTATGAAGATTTGAAGATCCCAAAACCCTATCTTGATCGGTGAACCATTACGTTGTAAATGTTTTTGTCTCTGAGGATTCAGACTAATCAGACACTCTGCTCTGATTCAGGCGTTCAGTAGATTATCAGCCTCAACATCAAACGTAGAAGACTCAGTATATACTGGACTCAGCAGGAGCAGTGTACTGAATAGAGTCAGTGGAACTGAACTCAGCAGGAGTAGTTCACTATACTCCGAGCTGATCTTCAGTAGAACCATCTCAGCATATTTGCTACTTAATCAAAGATCAGACTCAGCAACGGCCAGACAGTCTTCTGAACTGTCAGATCTTTTGAATGACATTCAACATAGTCAAATACGAGGAAGAGAGAAGTCAGCTTTAGTTGCCTCGAAGTCTGTTCTGTCTCAACTGCTTTCTAAACCTCGACAAATGACAAGCCGACACCTGTCCTATACCTACTAAAGCTGCAAGTCAACAACTTTCCGGAAAAGGAGGAAAAGGACACTGTCACTCTACTTCAAAAGAGCCGTTAGCTACCAAAAGAGAGAGAAAAAGGGATCATCATCTCCAACGGATCTTTCCCAATCTCTTCTCTATAAATAGAGGGATCATTCGAAATTTAAAGCTCACGAACGAGCGTTCACGAGCGAACAAACGAACACAGAGCATTCAACTAGCAAATCGAAAAACCTAAGTCTTCTGCAAGAACTCGAAGAACATTCTCCAGTGAAAGACTACCTTCTAGCTCATAGGGAACCAAGCTGAACCGATAAACAAGCCTCTAGTATCCAAACGACGTTACACGAACCCAAAGCTAAAACTCAACTGTTCGTCGTTCTAGAAGCTACATTCTCGTTCCCTATCCCTCTAACCCTAAGCTCAACTGAACATATCCATAGCTTAGACGAAGGAGTTCATATTTGAACTTGGTCCTTATTGTAAAATGACTCCTTCATAGTTGGAGAGTTTGTCAAACACTTTAGTTTGATATCTGTGTAAACTAAGACTTGCTCAGTATAAATTCCAAGAGGCGGCTTTGTCCTGTGTACAAGCTGACTGAGACTAACTCAGTATAATAAATAGCCTCCTGACCTTTCGGGACAGTGGACGTAGGACTTGTGTTGTCCGAACCACTTTAAAAATTTGTGTCTCTCGCTTGTGTTCTTATTTACTGTTGCATTGATTTTAACTGTTCATACTGAAAATCATACTTTAAAATCATTCAACTAAGTTTCAGCGAACTCAACGGATTACTCTACTGAATTGAAACTGTTTTGATAAAAGCGTTTTTCAAACTCAACTGTTTCGGGCCTACACAATTCTGCACCACTGAACTCAATCTGAAGATACTGAATTTTGACTCAGCCAGCTAGCAGATCTCAGTAGAGTCAGTAACTCTGTCTAACACGATTCAGAATAGCAATCTGATCTGCTGAACTCATTCAGCACGACACCATCCTGAACAGGACTGTTCGTGTTTCATGTTGAGAAATCGATTTCAGGTGTATTCACCCCCTCCCCCCTCTACATCTGAACGTGCTATCGGGACCAAAATATATATATATATATATATATAGGGTATGGTTCACATAAGAACCAAGTCTTAAATGATAATTAAGAACTATTATAGATCATTGATCTATATTCAATCATTGGTTGAAGTTATTTGAAAAATACTTATTTTCTATTGACTTTTCATTATGAAAGGGTAAATTAGTACAAGATTTTATACATGAAATTATAATCATCATTAAAAGGAAACCTACTTAATATATTATAATCTGACTTATTAACACATCTTTAATTAAAAAGGAACGATCCCTAATTATTGGAAGATATAATATTTATTAATTATGATTATTATTTATTCATATGAATAAATAAATTTCATAGATTCAGTTTTTAAAATGCATAAAAATTAATTTCTTGATGCATTAGTAAATAGTGGCGTAAACTTAATTTAATTTATTGATGCATCAATAAAATTTGGTTGTTACAATTACACTATTGATTTTCTAAAATCTTACAGGATAAGTGATATTTTCCTAATGTTATATAAGTATAATTTAATATATTTTATCATGCATTTACCTATTATAATTGATGCATAAACATATACAAAATTATGCATATACATATTATAATTGATGCATCAACATATACAGAACTATGCATATACAATTTGATGCATCAACGTATACATAATTATGCATATACATATTATAATTGATGCATCAACGTATACAGAATTATGCATATACATATTATAATTTTAGTAATCTAATTTAAAAATTAAAAAATTATGCATATACATATTTAATTGATGCGTAAATATTTACAAAATTATGCATATACATATTATAATTGATGCATCAACGTATACAGAAGTATACATATACATATTATAATTGATGCATCAACGTATACAGAATTATGCATATAGATATTATAATTGATGCATCAACGTATACAGAATTATACATATACATATTATAATATTAGTTATCTAATTTAAAAAATAAAAAAATAAATATTAAAAAAGGTTAATAATAGGAAAGTAAAAATTTCTTTAATTAATATTAGTACAAAAAGGAATATCAATCATCATAATAACTCACATCTTAAATAATGGAATGTGATTGTAAAAAACAAAACGGAAATAACAAATCAAATGAACATCAAAATTACCATTACATCCTTTTATAAATGATTTGCATTAAATTCTTAAATTTAATAAAAGAAATCTATAACCATTGATTCACTAAAATCTATATGGATCAAATTGGTTCCAATTTCTCACTAAAGTATAAGGTTTTTATTTGATCCATTTATATATAGATGTATATATATATATATATATATATATGAAATGGTTCAAATAAAAATCTTATACTTTAGTGAGAAATAAGAATCAATTTGGTCCATAGATCTTAGTGAACTAATGGTTATAGATTTTTTTCATTTAATTTTATCTTTCAATTAAAATCATTCTAAAAGGGTGTTCTGGTAATTTTAGATGCATTTGATTTTTTACATCCTTTTTTCCCTCAATCGCGTTCCATTATTTAAGTGGGTGTTATTATGATGATTGAAATTCCTTATTTAAACTAGATAATTAAAGAAACTAATTAGTGTACATAATTGAGTTGTTACGTCTTCTTCTGTTCTTAATTTTTTTTTGCCTCCACAACCATTTGTGAATATACTTGTTTAGTTATTAATTATAATGAAATTTTATATTATTATTATTATTATTATTATTATTATTATTATTATTATTATTATTATTATTATTATTATTATTATTATTATTATTATTATTATTATTATTATTATTATTATTATTATTATTATTGAAGCTGCAATTAAACACTGTTGTTTACTTTTTCACAGTATTGCATTAGCCATATTTATATCAAATATGATGAATCTATATACAAATATATACAGATGCATTTGAATTAATTTGAAGATTTGTAATGTCATTCTGAAGTATCACCAATTAATTTTGAATATCTATGCATGAAGTATTGCTGACGGACTGCACCTACTAATCAAATGTAGATACATTTCGTCACAGATGTATTTACCCCTTTTAAAATTATGTATACGACAAACTAAAAGGACATCTTCTTCGAAATCATCATCATCATCTTCGGTTGATGCTGGTTTAACACATTTCCTCTTCATAAAATTTTCGTCATCATTCTTTGAAACTCCTATAATTAAAGAGGAAAAAAACAAAGATCTGACATATAAAAAAGATACAATGCATAAAACTCAAGACTAATTTCATACATATTTCAATCTTACAAAAAAAAATATATGCATCAATATTGATTATCGGATGCATATAATATTGCACACACATGCATCAAGTCTTTTAAATAAAATGTTAAGCATCAATATTAATTATTGGATGCATAGAATTTTACAAACACATGCATCAAGTCTTTTCAAGAAAATGCATGCATCAATATTGATTATTGGATGCATAGAGTTTTACAAGTACATGCATCAAGTCTTTTCAAGAAAATGCATGCATCAATATTGATTATTAGATGCATAGAATTTCATAAATATAAGTTATCGGTTTAAACCAGTGTTGTTAAGCAAAACGCTAAAACATGCATATTAAGGAATGCATCCAGAAAATATAAATGGTGCATGAAAAATAATAAAAAGTTGCATATGATATTAATAACACAATAATTAATACATTACAATAGTTATCAATTAAAGAATACACGAGAGAGTTGAGGAATCATTCTAGCAACAAAAACCTAAATTATGAAAATAAACATAATATTATTAAGATAACATATTAGAAAAAAAATGCATTTTTTAAATTAAGAAACAAAACAATTTATAAAACTGCACCATTCAATGCTTATGTGTTTCTATTGCAATCATTCTGAAATTCATCAAGCAATCAATACTAGCAACAATATTAACAATATGATTAAATTACTACACGTAATGAAAAAATACACATCAACGAGGAAGGCTAGAAGATATTTTATGATAAAGAGTTCGGCGATAACATCAGGAAGAAAAAGGCAGAATAGAATTTCGAATTATGAAGCTTTTTCTTACAATTTATAGAACAACAAAACAACATCAAAGATATACAATCGAAAAACATAAATAGCAAAAAGTAAATCAAACAAACCGCCGCAAAAAGGTTCCTCCTTCATTATATGTTGTCTGATGCAGCGTATTTTATACGAACAACCAAAGTTGTGACCAAAATCAGAAAAACTACTGGAATTTTGTGAAAGATGTTCATATGTGTATGTAGTGAAAACTAAACTAATGAAAATACGACAATAAAGAAGCAATAAAAAAAAATACAAAAATTAAGTAATCAAATATTTGATTGGCAAGATTTTCGCCAATCACAATTCCAGGATATCAGCAACTCGATTTCGTGCATAATCCATTCCAATTATACCCTTTCATAATTCAAAACTAATAGAAAAAATAAAAATCATGCAATAAATTTGACCATAGATTTAATTATGATCAACGATCATTATTAGTTCCTATTTCTTATCTAAAAGATGGTTCTCATAGGAACCACACCCTATGATATATATATATATATATATAGTTTTCCTTGTCACAAAAAAATAGAATAAAAAATTCATTAAATGTATTATTGCATTTATTAATGATATTAAATGGAAACAAATCTTGGCGAAATCTTTGATTGGTTTGTCATGACTAGTAAATTTACACGCAACACATAAATACTTTAATATATGTGCTCTCCTTACCACCACCACCACCACCACCCTCCCACCGCCGCCTCCCAAAATCATAAACAAGTTGAAAAGAATGGAAAGCACAGCTTCCGATTACTCGTCCATATTTCTAATTGTTGGAATAATTTTTGGAGTATTTTTCCCCAACCTAATTTACTTGATGAAGAAGTTATTCAAGAAGAATTCCAACCTCTCCATCTCATTGGAAGAAATCAAGAAACGTACGGCTAGCATCATCGTCTACACAGTCTCCAACTACACAGAAATTGAATTTTGCGTCAATTCGGACGACAGAGATATAAGTGTCGAATTTGTCTTCTTAAGTAATTCGGATGCGGAGGATTACAGAGAACTATTTCCCGATTACTACGAGTTAAAAACCCTCGCTCTTCCGTTGAACTCAGTAAGAAGAGCAATGTTTTAAGGTGAGTATGATTCAATTTATGAAATACTACGTCCAAATTAATTAATCAAGATGCTTAATTAACTCGTGCAGTTTCTCGATTGTGGTGAACCAACTAGGGTGGTACCGGAGTTATCACAAGTTAAGCACGCCCTAGAGGTGGATTCAGTAACTTGTCGTTTCGATTCGTTTTTATTTAGCTAGCATGATAATAAAACTCCATTAATTTGTATGTTTCTTACTTCTTTAACTAATTTAGATACAGGAAAAAAGAAAAGATATTGAAGAAGCTCAATTTTCTGGGGTTCCAGTTTTTCAGGTTTAATAAATTAAAATTAGATATTTATACGTTGATTTATATTTATATATATATATATATATAATTATTAGAAGAAATTTGTTTTGTTAATTTGCATGTTTGCAGGCTGTTGGTTTTAAGTATGAGGAAATTCCTGCAGACAAAGAAATAATTCCTCTTTTCTTAAGAAAGGTGGGACGATAATTCGACTTAAAGTCAATTAATATTTTTTGCAATTTAATTAATATAGTATGATTGTATTTTAATATTTTATGATGCAGGAGGATCTTGAGAGGACTATATCAAGATCTCAAAAAGAACCACAAAGATACGATATTCAGGTTCGTCCTTTCCAATTATCCTAATATTAACTAAGCTATATGCTCGGAATATAATATAATGTATATAACCGATGTGTTTTGGGTTTACATATACTTACACTCACATGTATATATGGTGCAGGTTTTCTCTCTTGAATATATTATACAGTATTTGGAGGTAACAAAAATGTTATACTGCATTGTGATTGGTCAACCTTTTTATTACTCACTCTATTCATTGCAGTGTCTTGTTTCTTTTAGGTATGAAGATTAAGAAAGTGATATTATGTGGTGTATGTTGTTTGACTTTTGAATAGTTTATTTTGTGGTCACAAATTCTTTGCTATTTTTAGAAACAAGACACTATAAATGGGACACTCATTTCTGGAATAAAAGACACTAATAATGAAACGGAGGGAGTATATACAAAGAATTAGGGCCGAAAAATAATTTTTCAAATAAAAATTTAGGATCCCCTAAAACCCTCCCCTTACGCAATGGAGGCTTTTCGCACTTAGGGGTGTTTGGAGTAGCTGAAGATTATTGATAAGTGCTGAAAGCTGCTTAAAGCAGCTGAAAGCAACTTATTTGAAAATCAGTTAGTGTTTAGAAATAATTGCTGAAAGCAGCTGAAAGTGGAAAAAATAGTGTTTGGAATAATGCTGATAGAAATATCTTATTGTTACTTTTTTAGAAGAAATGTCTATTTTACCCTTAGTGTTATTAATTTATAATAAATAAATAAAATTCAAAAATTATTCTTATTCTATATTTATTTTTTGCTTTATAATTTTAATCTTATATTATAAAATATTAAATTAATATAAATATTATATAATAATATAATTGATAGAGAGAGGAAGAGACTTGACTATTATGTTGAAAAAAAGAATTCTAATAAATATTAGGGTTAGAGATATTTTTGAAATTAAATAAAAATTTTAAGGATAATTTAGTCCGAAAAAATCATAAGCAATAAGCTAAAGCTGAAAGCTGGGGTGGAGCAGCTTCAACTGCTTCTCTATTTTTGACTCAATTTTAGAGAATCTCAGCTTTAAGCTGGGTATCTCAAACACCTTTGCATCAGCTTAAAGCTGAAAACACAGCTTTCAATAAGTTGTTTCAAACACCCACTTAATCTAAATTTTTTTATACTTTCTAAAAATCTACTATGTCACGCATCTTAAAGATTATAGATTTTATCGGTCCAATTATAAATTCTCGAGTCGGCCCTCGTTATTCTAATTGTATAATTAGAAAAGATTATTTTTGCAGGATAGTTCAAACTCCTACTGGAATGATGCTGTGATCATCGCTCCTGGGCTAACATTGTCGGACTGGTATCGTAGAGATGACCTATTATAGGATTAGAAATATTTAAGATTGTTTTTAATTTATTATTTAGTATGTTACTGAACCAACACATATGACTCATTTTATTTCAGTTATTGTTACTATTTCGTTTTCTTAATTAATTGCATGCCTATTGTTTGATATATGAGCGGTGCTAATTTAATTTAGAAGGATCAAATGCTATCATGTATTAATATTTTATGTTTATATTATTTTTTCTTATATTCATCAAATGTAGTTTTTGTGCAAACTTGACAGCATCTCGATAAATGATAACCCTAAATTACGCGTCAGTTAAATTCATTTATTTTTACCAATTTCCCTAGATTGCAACTATATAATTGAAAAAAAATATCAAAAATCATTGTAAAAATTGACTCAAATTTTTTTTACCCGAGAATTATGTTCTTATACAAGGATCGAATTTATATAGTACCCTAAAAATTATTTTGACAAGAAGTGGCTATCCCTTAAAGGATAACAAATTATTTTAATTTTTGGAGTATTATTTAAGCAATATATATCAAGTAAAATATAATACTACTAAATATCGAACCGGCTCCTTCATTTTAGTTTTATTTTTATTTTTAAAATGAAATAAATAAATAATGTATATTAGTAATTAAAAAATTAATATACACGGTTCTCATATTACGGTTTTCTTTTGCCGGGAGCGGGACTATGTTGGAGGCCTACACATTTGTTATTTTAATTTCCATCCGTGAAACAATTTCTATTAAAATTTCTTAATATAACATTTTAAATGTTATCACATGCCCAATTGAGTAGTACTCCGTATATAATATTTCATTTTCTTGTCCTAAAATTAACTTTCATATTTTCGTAGGCTAAGATTGTGCCTAAATTATTGATTTTCGGTCGCAATAACTTACGACAATAATTGGTTCTCCGTGAATAGAAATCCCATCATATTTGGTTCTTGAGATTTATAAACTTTACTATAAAATGGATTGTCATTTTCTTTTATTTACACTTGAATATAAAAATAAAAAGATTTTCCGAAAACCATATATTTCCATACTGAAACAAACACAAATTAAAATTCTCTTCCCTACCCTTTAGGAAAAAAACCTCAATATACTATAAGGTAATATATAGGTTAATCGGTTAACCGATTCGGTTATAATTTATAGATTTGGTTGGAATCTTGACTGTGGTTGGAATCGATATCTGATCTTCTTTTTTTTCAACAAAATTGATAGGTATCAAATTGGGCTAAATAATATATTTAATATCAAATACGTACTAGGTAGCTTAAATTATATGCATGCATGTATGAGTGATCGGTAGCCAAATAATATTAGCTTTTCTTTGTGACGGGATAGGTTACACAAATCGTTAATTTTATGGGAATAAATAATGGAGTAGTAGTTTTAAAAAGGTACAAGAATTTCTAAAACAAAAATAAAAAAATAATATATTTCCTCAAATAGTTTTCACTTTTAACATTTCTAAATAAAAATATTTTTTTCTTAAAATAGAAAAATAACAAATTCGTAGAAAGATCTAGGACAAAATCTCATATGTAATCTTTTTATCTTAAATTTCGTAAGAGACTATGATTTTTTTTAAATGTTTTAATTTTTGTATTTCAATTTCTCAATCTTTAAATAATTATTATTTTTGACGTGAGAGTTGAGACATATATACATGTGAGGAACGGTTTTATCCTTTTTATTTTTTTCTTGAGGCATATTTTTATTAAATAAATATCAAATAATGTAAAAAAAAGAGATAGTACTATAAAGGGTGAACCTTTATATTGAGCAATTTCTTGTGAGGACTGAGGGGCAACCAAAATAACGTTAGCTTTTTTTTTTTTTTTACGGGTAGGTTGTGACAAATCATTTTAAAAGTTATCTAAAAAATACTTCCTAGAGTTTTTCTAAAAAATAAATAAAAATATAATACATTTCCTTAAATAGTTTATAGTTTTTACAATTCAAAATAACAATATTTTTTCCTAAAAAGGAAAATTAACAAATTCGTAAAAAAAATCTAGGACAGAATCGCCATGTGTGGGCCCAATTATATATTGTAATCTTTTTATCTTTAATTTCTTGACATGCAAGTTTGTTTTTTTTCTTTTTTAATTAGAGGTAAGAGACTTTGATTTTTAATTTTGATTTTTAATGTTTTAATTCATTCATTATTGTGGAAAAACACATGTGCATTCTTATAATTCATTCTTAATTTCGCGTATTACATTTTTTCCCTTTGTATTATATATAATATATAATTATATGTATATGTCACATATATTATGTATCGTGATTTTATACATTAGTTGGGCCCACACATCCTAGATTTCTTCCAAATTTATTAATTTTATTATTTCTATTCTATTTTTTTTTTTAAATTCTACTATCTCTTAAAGTGGCATTTCTCTTTTATCATTTACTTATTACATTTTTTTCTTAAAACATGTTAAAAGTATAAAAATATAAATGCAAAATCCCACGAGATTTATAACACAGTCCAAGTAAATTTAAGTTGAGACTCGAATTGGAATTATACTTTTCAAAAAATTTATAAAAACTTAGAAATTTAAGATTTAAGATAAGATGAGAAATAGTTGTGGTTTTTGTTATGAGAAAGAGAGATTGTTTTAGATGTTTATTAAATAATGTTCCACACAGAAAAACATCTGACAACTAACACATGGGAACTTATATTAAAAGTGTAGTTTATTCAAGATAAACCGTTAATTTAGTAGCAACTCTATTATATAAACAACACTCCACCTCTCTCCCAAAAATCATACAAAAAATGGAGAATTAAGTGAATTTTCTCCGGAAGATTATTTGGCTGCCGCCACGCTTCTAATGATGGCGCACGACGGCGATCGCCTGATGAATCATATTCTTCTTCCGGCGGAGACAATGGACAAATCTCCGCTAGGCCACTACTGCACGGCGGCGCTCGTCGGTACCACCGGCACAAGCCCCTAAACATAGGCGCCGCCAAAAGTGTAGTTTACAAATGCTCTATATGCCATAAGCAGTTCGATTCCGGTAAGGCTTTCGGAGATCATATGAGCGGGCATGCTCGAGGTGGAACGAAGTCGTCAGGCGGTGACATGAGCGGGAATGCTCAAGGTGGAACGACGTCGTCGGTCGTCCTGAACGAGAAATTACCCCCGAAGAAACGCATCGACCTTCGACTTGTACCAGCTGCCGCCGCCGCAGGAGGAATAGAGGGCCTCATTATGAATAACCCCTACTTAGCTAACTAATCAACCCCCTTCATCAATGCTGATTAAAATTTTAATTACCATAATTTCTAACATATGCGGTTTATATCTCGTCTAAATTAGGTTAGAAAAAGTTGAGGGAGTATATTAGGCCCACAAAATGAGCTAATTAATTACAAAAAAAGTAAAAAAAAAAAATAGAATATTCCTTATGAGTGGGGCCCACATTGCTCTATTAATTGGAATGATGAGATTTTTCCAAACCGTCAAGTAAGATCATACATTTGGTATATATATTTTTTTTATTCATAGAACCCGCAGCCGCTACCTTCGGTGCGCACTGGGTAAACCACGCTCCTTGTGCAGTAGCCTGCACAAGTAAGATCATACATTTGGTAATTTTTTTTATTCATAGAACCCGCAGCCGCTACCTTCGGTGCGCACTGGGTAAACCACGCTCCTTGTGCAGTAGCCTACAAACCACACAGGAGGGTTCAACCACCCTTAATGTAACAGGGTGACAGGCAACACCTAGCGGTCTTGGTGGGAATTGAACACAGGACCTATCGGTCCCGGGCCACCCATCTCAACCGCTAGGCCATACCAAGGGCTATTTGGTATTTAATATTTGATAGTAAACCTTTGGGACCATTAGTAGAAATTAAAAAAAAATCTTACAAATTAATTAGTATATTTAAATACAAATCACTTAAAAGTTAAAATGGAAAAAGTAAATAAAAAGCAGGTCTGGTCCTTAAACATATTTGTTTCATAGAAGCTCAAACTCTGCCCAGATAAATTGAAAATATATATATAATGGTATACTTTGTAGAAGGTTTATATATATTAATAATAAAAAAAAGCATTCACTGGACAAATAATACCATTGAATCAAATATGTTGATGCTTAAACTTCATCTCAAAACAAACAATAATTAAGAAGATCAATTCAGAATATTTTTTAAATCTTCGAATTTTTTAGTTTTTTTTTAATGAAATTTAAAAAGATATGAAAACTCCAATTTAGCATGAGGAGGAAATTTGGGTCTGATCGAAACGAAAAGTGGGCCCAAACAACTTTTAGTAGACCTTTTAAGGTTGTCTACTTCGTTAGTTATAACTTTGGTCCTGCACTCTATGAATAGTCATTTTCGAATCCTTAATTATTTTGTAACAATGATGACAATTATACAAGATTGTTACCAAAAAAAAGAATTATTGTGTTAAGGTGGCATTTGGTTCCAAATTAAACCCTAATACAACTCTTAATTAAAAGCGAGATGGTATAATCAAACTCGTATTGAAGTTTGTAAAAGATGAAAAGTACATTATAACCAGAACATAACAAGTTTATATATCATATCCTTAACTGTGAGACAACATTATTCACAATCTTTTCGATGTGGGAACGAACACGAACACGAACACCATCAAGAAAATCCAAAGCTATAATCTGCTGACTGTTCATCTCTTTGTCCACCGTGGTGGTGGTTGTGGTGGTGGTGACAGTGGTGGCGAAGATGGTAGTCCAGCTATTCTTTGTAATAGTTTTGGTGGTGGTGACGGCGGTAACGGTGGTGGTGGAGGTGGTCGTGGTGACGGTGGTAGTTCTGCGGTTCTTCCTAATGTTGAGGGTGGTTGTGGTGGTGGCGGGAGTTGAGGCGGTGGGGGTATATTTTGTTACGGTGCTCCGCGTCGTAGATTGCTTATCCGGTGTGTTCGGCTCTTCTTTGATTTTTTGCGTCGTCACATCCATCGTCGACTGAAATTTACTGGATGTTTGCGTGGCAACAACCATCGTCTTTAATCGGATCCACTATGACAAAGAAGCTTAATTACAAACTTATATATATATATATATATATATATATATATATATACACACACACACATGTATGTGTGCTTGAAAACCTAGAAAGTCTTTATATATAAGGAAATTCATATCGTCTCTTTTTTTATTTTATTTTTGAGATAATTTTTAAAATATTACTCCTAAGTCCTATCTAAATTAGTAGTATCTTTTAAATCTTGAACTTACCTATTCTTAAAAAAACCTTGTCTTGTTAATAAATATATAAATATAATAGAATATCTTATTTTTCTACCTATTTCTTCCCGAAATTTCAAGAGCACACTTCAATCACATGAAAACCACGACATCGTTTCACATTTTTAAATTTTGATTTTTTTTAAATCTACCTCACAGTAAATTTAAAAATCTATTTTCATTTAATAAAAAATCGGCGTGTAGTAAATCTAAAGATAAAAATTTATATTTATTGAAAATAACGACTACCAAACAGTAAGATATTCTATTTATTTGAATTTTCACTTAAAAGGGAAGTTTAAAAATCTTTACATATATATTGTAAGGAAAGTTTTATTACAATATCGATGGAAAATATATATATATATATATATGGAACCCTTAATTAATTGTAAATTAAACCAATATAACAATGGATCACCTAAAGTAAAGAGAGAAAATCCCGATTTGGTCCTATAAGGTGACCGTACTAACTTATTTTTGGACCTATAATTTTAAAAAAGACTTGTTTCTACTGGTAATTTACTTATATTACCAATAACTTGATGTTAGACATACAATGTTCAACTGGTCGAAAAGGAAACATCTAAGTACACTCTTTGTTGGAAAAAAAAACATACGTACTCACCAAAGTATAAAGAAACGAATGATTGTTTACATTATAGGATCAAAAGCGGACAAAACTATATTACAAGACCGAAAATAAAGAGATGTCACATTAAAAAACATAAATCACAATTTTCTCCAACATATTACAACAAAACCACATAATATATGCTAATTATTAATAGCGTGGGGCCGGGTTGTGTATATATGTATACTGTATGTATATATAGTTTAGGTATCTTTTTTTTCTTTCTTCTTATAATACAAGCTAATTCAATTATTGGGAAGATATCTTATTCCATAATTACAATATCTCGTTACATTATATAATATCCTATACTTTAAACTTCATATGCATCGGCCTAAAACCTTGAATAATTGGAAAGGAATGGAGTGCACCACCGCTTCATATTCGTCCATGGGATATTTAATTCTTGGAGTAATTGTTGGAGTAGTTTTTCCCAAGCTGCTTCGTATGAATTATGGGGCGAAATATTCCAAGAAGAAGTTGAACAATTCCTTATCTTGGCAAACAATCACGAAACGTATGGCCGGCATCACCATCTACACAGTCTCAAATTATTCGGATATAACTTCCGGTAACAAATCGGAACTTATGCCCGAATTATTTTTCTTGAGTAAATCGGATGCCGAGGAACATTACACGAAGCTATATGCCGACTCTCCGATCATCGGTCTTCCACTACACTGTGTAAGAAAGAACTACCACAAACCCTAAATCAAACTTAATAGTATTACATGCATTGGTTTAATCAAATGCTAGTTGTGGCAGTTTTTCCATTGTCGTCATCCAGTTAAATTGGTACCAGAGCAATCCCAAGTCGTAAATGCTCTAGAGGTCTCAAATTCATCCACCCATGGAACCTCTTTTAATTTTATTACATATAATCAATTGATTCCATTACTTTGTATGTATGATATATATGTATACGTGTGTTTACTTGCTTCTTAATTTAGCTAGGGGAAGAAGGAAGAAAAAAAGAATTTTCTGGGGTTCCAGTATTTCAGGTTTAACAATCTAAAACTTTATATCTTTAGATGCATCTTGAATTTGTAATTTATTCTGAAGATCGATTTCCTTTTTATTTTATAATATTTTGTATGCAGGCTCCTTGTATTACCTTCACGTATAATGACAAAAAATATTCTCCTGTTTACTTGAGAAAGGTGTGTATATATAATGTAGTGGGACAACACCTCGACTTTAAACAAGATTTATATTTTGGTGAAAAAAAAAGTATATATTTGTTCGATTTTGCAGTTTTAACTCTACTCTTTTATCTTGGTCTGTCAAATCACATAGCTTTAATTTCTTTCAATTCCGGTGCTCAAAATTCTTTCTTCGATTATCGGAATGCGGACTTAGTCGTCCACGTGGACATCTCAAAACAAATATCTATTGAATTTCTCCGGTCAATTGTAAGAAATTGAAACAGCGTATATATGTGATTCAATTGATCAATGTAAAAAAAGTCGTACGTGTTAAAATTACAAATTTTAATTTTAATTTATTTATTTTTTAAATGTTGTCTTATAGTATTTCCTGAACTAGGAGGACTTTGACACGACGGCGGAAAGATTTCAAGAAGATAGTTTTCATGAATGCGAGGTTGGTTTTCCATTTTTTGAAATATATGTATTTTAGATAGGAATGTGTTTATACTTAAACTGGTATATATGCATGGTGCAGGTTTTTTCTCTTGAAGATGTTATACAATCAATGAAGGTGATAGACTCTTGAACTTTTTTTTTTTAAATTAATGAATTAGTATGCTTTTTCTTTTCTGGAAAATATTAGGAAATATTATTAATTAATTAGGCTTGCATGCAGGATTCATCAACATCGAGGTGGAACAATGCTATTTTCATCACTCCTGGTCTTACATTGGCTGCCTGGAATCGTAGGGGTGATGTTAAATCGTTAGAATGATTGTCTTTGTTATTCGATTCTAGCTATAATATATATATTGAACCCTACACATTTGTAATCAATTCACAAGCCACCGATTAAAATAGGATTAATCGTTAGAATGATTGTCTTTGTTATATTGAACCCTACACATATATTGAACCCTACACATTTTCCCAAGCCACCGATTAAAATAGGATTAATCAATTCACAAAGCTTGCAGAAATTAAATGCACAAGGACACCAATAATTTTTACGTGGAAAATCCAATTGGGAAAAACCATGGGACCTAGTTCAGACAAAAATAACTCCACTATGATGATAAAGAGTTACACAAATCAATCTACCAACGAAAACACCTTGGAAATCCCAAAAATCACCAAGACGAACAAAGGAACGAGAAATCAAAAAACTTCAACCAAAACCCGGAGCCACAAAGACGAAAACGTTTGGACGCCGTTTTGACGAGACAGAGAGTTGATCAAGAGAGAGAAGATGCTACGTTTTTCCTCTTCTTTTCGTAAAACCTCACGCCGCCGAATAGGGGTGAAAACGGATTGGATATTATCCGCCCGATCAGTAGCCGGATCCGATCGGGATCAAATTCGGGGAGCAAATCTAGTATCCGATCGGATACGGATTCGAATACGGATAGCCTAAATCGGATATGGATTCGAATTCGGATATCACATTACTCACCCGTATTCGATTTTTCCCGTATTTAATCGGATATTTCCCGGATTATGAATTCGGATATTCGAATTATTTAATAATTAATTTTTTAATATAATAATAAATTAAGATTAAGAAAAGATAATATTCAACATAAAATACCTAACTATAACCATAGATGCACTTAATATATATATATATATATTGAGAACCAAACCCTATATGAGAATTAAGAACCATTATGCACCACCGATCTTATAAGAATGAATGGTGAGATTAATTATGATATTTTTAATTTTCTTTAATTGTGTAAGGGTGATTGTGTAAAAATCAACTATTTTCTATATTATTACACACTTAAATTAGGAAAGATGGGTAGTAACTTCAATCAAACATTAGTCAAAATTAATGCATTACACTAATTAAAGATTTTAATTATATGTTATTATTATAATTAGAAGGAAGAGAATTACTATTTTTTTTACTTTAATTATTATTAAAAAGGTAATAACTATGATTAAAAAAATGTTCCTTTATTAATGCATAACTTTGTTAGTTTAAATGCATTAAGATTAACTTACAATTTAATGCATTTCAACAATATTTCATATGCATCATAATATTACACATAGGCATCATATGCATCATAATATTACACATATGCATCATATGCATTATAATATTTCATATGCATCATAATATTATATATATGCATCATAATATTTCATATGCATAATAATACTACACATCGGCATCATAATATTACAGTAACATATTGTATGCATTTGTGTATTCTAATTGATGAATCAATAAATAGGAAATAATGCATATAGCTATTATGATTATGCATCAAAATATGTGAAATAATGCATAAACATATTGTAATTATTGCATAAATTTATACTAAATTATACTTCATTTAATTCGAATTAACCAATTAGTTCAATACAATTTGAAATAAGTTTTGAAATTGAAATTAAAGAAAATTAAATATGCATCGTAAATAAATAATAAATGATTAGTTAAATAAGATCACATAAATTATGCATCGGTCCTAATAAATAATTAGTTTTGGTGATTAGTTAAATATGGAAATTAAAATTAATAAATGATCATAACAAAAAAAAGGTAAGATTTCAATATGTAAAGGATACGTTACTTAATTTAACAACGTAAATTACATTGTTAACCCTTTTAAGATATTTTACATTAAATATCATGAATTAAATGATAGCTTAAATATCATGAATTAAATGATAGCTATATATATATATATATATATATATATATATTAAGTGCATCTATGGTTATAGTTAGGTATTTTATGTTGAATATTATAATTTTTTTCATACTTTATTGGTCCTAAAAATTATGCTATTCATAATGGATAGTATATTAACTATAGTTTGCATTAAAACTTCTATTAAATATTGTATAGGTGATTTTTTTTCATGTGTCGCAATCACAAATAGATGGTTATTTATAAATCACAATTTTATCCGCTACTTACCTTACCTTTCAGGATTTGTTAAGATCTACTGTATGGAGCCATGAAAAGTATTATGATTTATGAATCACAAGATTAGGGGTGTCTAAACGGGATCGGGATTCGAGATATCCCGAATCCCGTCCCGAAAAAAATGGGATTGGGATCCCGAAATACCGTTTGTCGGTATTTTATACCGATACCGAATCGGTATATACCGAAATACCGAAATTAAAAACAATTAATTTCCTTTATCTTTATAATCATTATTGCTGCTATGTATAATGTATGACAGAGTAATTGTAAATTACTAAATTGTAATGTTTATGTAATATCGCACATTCGCACTCGTCTGACGGTCTGAGACCAACAAGGCAGCAGTCTCAGCACGGTCGATCCCGCGCCGCACCCGCTGACCCGCCGACCGCCGTCTCGCCTCTTCTTCGTAGGTCGTCGCCGCCGGCGCGCCACCGAAGGTTGGTTTTTCGAAACCTTCATTTTCTTTTGGTATAGGGTTTGGTGTTGGTTGTTAATTTCTTCAAAACCTTCAACAAATTGTTTTATTACAATCGATATGATTATGTATCTTCAAGCAAATATTGTGATTTGCCGTGATGGATTTGATGGAAATCCATATTTGCGTGATTGCGTGAAGGATCATGTCGTGATACTGGCTTTGAAATAAATACTGGATTTTTTTTAATTACGGGATTTTCGGTAATCCCGAATCCCAATACCGAAAATCCCGTCCCAAATCCCGAATACCAAATACCGATCCGGGATCGGTATTGGGATGCAAAATTCGCTGTTTTCGGGATCGGGATCCCGAACTTCGGTATCGAGATTCTCGATCCCGTACCGATCGACACCCCTGCACAAGATTACTGCTTCATGTCGTTTATTGAACCGTCCAGACGTCCAGCCGTCCAGGTGAGCTAGCTCTGTACAGTTTGGATTCTATTGGAAAGAGAGGCAGGCAGCTCCGCAGCTGGTGTTGGAGGGTTGGAGTGGGAGTGGAGTGTATAGCTGTTTCTCGATAGGGCCCCAAATTGCAAACGCATATAGAGTGGGTTGTGGGCCTCACGTTTATCACAAACTGGGCCTCACACATATAGATAAGAAACAAATTTTATTATCGAGTGATGTTGGCCTGTTGTTATTCATAATGGGTGCAGTTGGGCCACCCAAAAGATTTTAAAAACATATTTAGAATATTAAATATATTAATAAATTTTATAATTAATTAGGAAATTGCGAAATTACCCCTAACAAATTCTCAAATTCATGTGGGCATTGACCCCCACTGTGATTGATCAACCTTTTGATTATATACAATGAGTTAGAAAGATTGTATTATTTAAATAAAAAGATTGTATTTAATTATTTGTTTGTTTGAGTTTAGTACTCCCTCCGTCCCACCAATTTTATAATATTGGGATCTCGGCATGAATTTTAAAATAGTAGATGTAAAGGTAAAGTAATGAGTGTAAAAGTATAAAGTAGTTGTTTAATGTTAAAAAATAATGGGGTCCACTTATTTAAGTGAATGTAGTCCACTTATTTTCTTTCTATTTTAGGTAATATTGCACGATTGGTAGGACAACCCGAAAAGGAAATATTACAAGATTGATGGGACGAAGAGAGTATGTTATTGAATCCACATTTGGATTTATTTTATTTCAATTATAGTTTCTAGCTATTTGATCATTTTCTTAATTGCATGCTATTAGTTAAATATACGAGGTGTACAATTTATAGTTTTATACGGATCAATTCATGTAATGTTTGCTTATCCGGTGGGAGTTGGGGTGGCGGGGGTGTATTTTGTTACGGTGTTCCGCGTCGTAGATTGCTTGTCCGTTGGGTTTGACTCTTCTTTGACTTGTCGCGTCGTCACGTCTATCTTCTGATACAATCGAGTTTGAGGACTAATTTTTCCAAATATAAATCATTCGAGGATATATTTACCGGACTTATATATTTTTATTATGGACTACGTTTTTGATAACCTAGAAAATCTTTATAAATAAGGAAATTTCTCTCTCATTTACAAATACAAAATCAATGGAAAAAAGAATCTACCATTATGGAACCCTTATTTTGTCATAAATTAAACTAACATAAACAATTAATCACTGAAAGAGAGAAAAAAATCGATTTTGATCTTATAATATTGCATGTCCATTTTTTGTCAAATTTGATTGCTAGTTCTTTATTTTCGGAGGATAAAAACCATTCTTTAATTTGTCGGAGGATAAAGAAAATGAAGGAATAGTGTTTACATTATAGGGCAAAAACCGGAAGCAACTATATTATAAGACCATAAATGAACCAGAGCGGCTTGTGTATACCACAATTGTATACCCTTGTGTGTACCACACACTACAAGGGTTTCGACATGTGACCCTTTTCATTTAAAATGGTGGACTACATATGCCACATGTCGACACCCTTATGGTGTGGTACACACAGAGTACACAATTGTGGTATACCTAAACCTTTGTGGAAATGAACAGATATCCAATTAGAATTCCTAAATTGAAATTTTCTCCTATTAAACATCAGAAATACAATAAAATCATACAATATATGCTAATTATAATTATTAGTGAGGGGCTTATATATAGTTTAAGTACTTTTGTATCTTTTTCTTGTAATACAAGCTAATTCAATTATTGGATAGATTTCATATTCCATCATTACAATATTTCGTTACATTATATAATATAATATATCTTATAGTACTTAAAATTAACAGCATGAATTCGGCCGTGGGATATTTAATTCTTGGAATAATTGCTGGAGTAATTTTTCCCAAGATACTTCGTATAAATTATTGGAACAAATTAATATCCAAGAAGAAGTCGAACAAGCCCCTATCTTGGCAAACGATCAAGAATCGTACGGCCGGCATCACCATCTACACCGTCTCAAATTATTCGGACATAAGTTCCGGTGATAAATCAGAACTTATGCCCGAATTATTTTTCATGAGTGAATCGGACGCCGAGGAACATTACGCGAAGCTGTATCCCGACTCTCCGATCATCGGTCGATCTTGGTCCGAGTGTGGTGACCCATGTGTGAAACGATCGCTCTATATGCAATAAAAACCCTACCACAGATAGAACAAGATAGAAAACAAGGGTGGATGTCATCACGCGCCGTCAGTACGAGCGTGGTTCCGGAAGCTCTGGGAGAAGAATAATTCTCTCCAGGAGAAAAATAATTCTTCACATCTCCGGACCAAGGATTATAACTCTCCATGTCGATTGGATTATAACTCTCCAATGGATCATAATTAATCTCCAAGAGAATAATGAGTACTTGAAGAATGAATAATCTCCCCAAATGATCACGAGTCGTTTTTAAGCAATATAACATATTAAAAGCATGACCCACTAATTTTCTATATAACATATTTAACCATTATAGCATATTTGAATTCACCATTTCCTCCGGCAAAACTCTCGCCATTTTCACAACTATTTATTTTGAAATATATATAATAATTGATGATAAAGCAATCGATACCAACCCATGTATTAAGAAAATAGGACGTTGAAAAATTGTCTAACCTACCTTGTCACCAAAAAAAAAAGAAGACTAATATCATTTCCGCTACCCCTCACAAGAAATCCTCATTATAAAGAAATACTGTTAATATGAACAATTTCTTTGTGTGTATCAGACAGGCAACTCAATATATAGGGGGAATATATGTATAGTCGTATAGAGGAGTCCGACGAGGCCGAACTCAACCAACATATATTCATGAATGCATGTTCATTAATTTAATTGTAAAATGTATATTTATGTTCCCCTTCGTAACTCTATCCGATTTCATGATTCAACTAATTACATTGATTTTCCTTGACGAAATGATGTAGTAATATATCTCGTTTGTGACATATGTTTAGATCTATTTCAATCCTTAAGAGCTTTTGGGTTTTCTTATTTTTATTTTATTTTAATTCTTCTTAATGTGCTACTAATCTATATATTGAATTAAAAATATTCTCTTTTAAATTTAGTAGGCTCTTTAAAAAATCTAGAGAAAAGTACCACATGGCTATCGTTAATTATGTAGACTCCATTGCCCTTCAGAATTTGCGTGTCGTCTAAAATGATAATAGGGTATAAATATGTGTATTAATTTGTTTCCCTCAATTAAACTTTAGTTTCTTAAAACGTTCATAGTACCTCGTTCGCAACATGTATATATCAAAATCATTCAACGACCCATTGTACATTGTACAATTATAATTCCTTTTCAAGTAATACAATTTCATTTTTCTATTTTTTGATCTGATCCGAATTTTGCCTTGTGGTCAACTAGATAATTATAACTACAAAAATAGATAAAAATCAAGAGAGAGTTTTTACCCCCATTATCGTTGGATGAATGCTTTATGTATACTTATACACACCATCATTCGTTAGTTACCCAAAAAGAACAAAAGAAACGGAAAAAAGGCAAGCGAATGTGAAACGAGTGGGGTGAAAAGAGAGCGAGAGATGGAAGAAGGAGGAGGAGATAGAGAGAGAAAGAGAGCGCGAGAGAGTTTTGGGCGGTGATGAGTTGCCTGAGGAGCTGGTATATGAGATTATTAATTGTACATCACTCGATACATTAATTGTGTGCGAGGTGATCTCGAAACGCTGGAAGACGATGATTTAGATTTAGTTTTTTCTTGTTGGGCCTTACAATTTTTTTGTTTTGGTAGTCAATTTATGCAACCTTGGTTTTTTTTCTTTGGAGTATTCTAATTACTTTTATTTTTATAATATTCCGTTAAATTTTATTTAAAATAGAAATAAAAAGGAAAATTAATAGACTAATTTAAAAGCAAAAATTAATAGACTAATTTAAGAAATAATAGACTAGTACACACATCGTACTTCATACTAGAACAGACACACATAGGAAGAGGTACTTCATACTAGGAACCGAAACAAACATAGAAAGAGATTAGAAACTAGGAAAGCCGAAAACAGCATACAACAAACGTAAACAGAGGAGGAGGTCTAAGTCGGGTTGGACATTGGGTGGTTGACTTTGTTTGATTAAGTCACGGGCCAACCATGCACAACCGGCGGTTGCACCGATACTAATCGCAGCTGCATTCCAGGCCGAGACAATAACACGGCACCGGTGCTCCTTGGCGCGGAAGGGAGTCTGTTTTGCCCAACCAAGAAGCAAAATAGCAATCCCCATCACTGCGAACACAAGTGGGATATCTTTTCCATTCGGAAGGAATATATAAATGAGTGTCGGCAGCATGCCAGTCACAATTGACAACTCGAATAAGTCCCGATTCCCTTTCGACCCTCCTCATTGAGGAGCAGATAACGAACCTCCATCTAAAAATAAAATTTCTTCTTTAGGTCTCCAGCCACGGCAGTAACCACGTCGGCAAGACTGCTGACTGCATTGGAAAAACCTCCATCACCGATGGTGGTCCAAATTCGTTCTTTGCAGAAATACAATATGTGCGAAATAATATATGAAAAAATACAACATTTGCGAAGTACTAGTCATTTATATATACATTAATAAATTTTAAAACTATAAAAATAAAATAAAACTAATTTACCCACAATTATATTTGTGTAAATTACGGAAGACGTTGCATTAAAAATATGGAAATTACAAATGCATGGTTGACATACGTTTTCCCAAAATACGTGGATTGACGTGTTATTTCAATACACTCATTGTCAAAGTACATGAATTGAGCGTACTCTAGAGTGCTACTAATCTATATATTGAATTAAAAAAATTCTCTTTTAATTTAGTAGGCTCTTTAAAAAATCTAGAGAAAAGTACCACATGGCTATCGTTAATTATCTAGACTCCATTGCCCTTCAGAATTTGTGTCCTCTAAAATGATAATAGGGTATAAATATGTGTATTAATTCGTTTCCCTCAATTAAACTTTAGTTTCTTAAAACGTTCATAGTACCTCGTTCGCAACATGTATATATCAAAATCATTCAACGACCCATTGCACATTGTACAATTATAATTCCTTTTCAAGTAATACAATTTCATTTTTCTATTTTTTGATCTGATCCGAATTTTGCCTTGTGGTCAACTAGATAATTATAACTACAAAAATAGATAAAAATCAAGAGAGAGTTTTTACCCCCCATTATCGTTGGATGAATGCTTTATGTATGCTTATACACACCATCATGCCTTAGTTACCCAGAAAGAACAAAAGAAATGGCAAAAAATGCGAGCGAATGTGAAACGAGTGGGGTGAAAAGAGAGCGAGAGATGGAAGGAGGAGGAGATAAGAGAAAGAGAGCGCGAGAGAGAGTTTTGGGCGATGATGAGTTGCCTGAGGAGCTGGTGTATGAGATTATTAGTTGTACATCACTCGATATACTAGCTGTGTGCGAAGTGGTCTCGAAATGCTGGAAGAAGATGATTTAGCTTTTGATTTTTCTTATTGGGCCTTACAGTTTTTTTTTGTTTTGGTAGTCAATTCATGCAACCTTGGTTTTTTTTTCCTTTGGAGTATTCTAATTACTTTTATTTTGATAATATGCAGTTAGCTTTTTTTTTTTTAATAGAAATAAAAAGGGAAATTGATAGACTAATTTAAGAAATAATAGACTAGTACACACATCGTACTTCATACTAGAACAGACACACACATGAGGAGGTACTTAATACTAGGAACTGAAATAAACATAGGAAGAGATTAGAAACTAGGAAAGTCGAAAGCAGCAAACGTAAACAGAGGAGGAGGTCTAAGTCGGGTTGGACAGAGGAGGAGGTCTAAGTCGGGTTGGACATTGGGTGGCTGACTTTGTTTGATTAAGTCACGGGCCAACCATGCACAACCGACGGTTGCACCGATGCTAATCGTAGCTGCAATCCAGGCCGAGACAATAACACAGCACCGAGGCTCCTTGACGTGGAAGGGATCCTGTTTTGCCCAACCAATAAGCAAAATAGCAACCCCTGTCACTGCGAACACAAGTGGGATATCTTTTCCATTCAGAAGGAAGATATAAATGAGTGCCGGCAGCATGTGGGTAAAAAATGATGTCATAATTGACAACTCAGAAGAAGTGCCTTATTCCCTTTCGACCCTCCTTATTGAGGAGCAGATAACGAACCTCCATCTAAAAATAAAATAAAACAATCAATTAGTAAATTGAATTATTTTTTGAACAAATAAAACATAAAAAACTTATGTCCACCGCGTCGGTGAATATTTTTGTCAGTGTTGGCGCACACGTTCGAGCCGCCACTTGGCGTGATGCATTTCGATGGTGACGAGAGCTGGGTGACCGACGGTGACTTTATCGATCGTTGGCTGGGGGTTGGGAGTGGATCTGGAGTCGGTTGCGGTTCACAAAATCGGGCATTTACTCGGGTTGGATCATAGTTCGGATGAGGGTTCGGTTATGTACCCGTATATTTCAGCGGGTGTCCGGAAAGTGGAGTTGGCTGAAGATGATATTATGGGTATCCAAATACTATACGGGTCTCACCCGAACGTTGGCCCGGCTCCGAACAGGGATCCAGATTTGGGGGCGCGGAGTATTGTTTACTGCTAGATTAATATCATTATTATTATAATTATTATTATCGTTTCTTAATTAGTTTCTCTGAGCAGCAAGAAGTACGGCTTCCAAGCTTTGTCTACTAACCCTGATCAAAAAGAAGAAGCCACCATAACATAAATATACTCCACTTTAATACTGTACTTTACGTGTACTGCACTTAAACACAAATGTACTGCACTTTAAGTACTGCACGTTACAATGCAGGGATCCGGATTTGGGGGCGCGGAGTATTGTTTACTGCTGGATTAGTATCATTATTATTATAATTATTATTATCATTTCTTAATTAGTTTCTCTGAGCAGCAAGAAGTACGACTTCCAAGCCTTGTCTACTAACCCTGATCAAGAAGAAGCCACCAGAACATAAATATACTCCACTTTGTTTACGTACTGCACTTAAAAACAAGTGTACTGCACTTTAAGTACTGCACTTTAAAATGCAGTATATCTTTAAAGTGTAGTACATTTCTCTTTAAAGTACAGTGTTCACACGTTAACACGATAACAAACTGTTCACATTTGAACTTATATATATATATATATATATATATATATATATATATATATATATTAATCAATGAATAAACCACAATTGAGGGCATGTAATAAGACATGATCTGATAATAAACTATGTGTGTAGGTTTATGTAAATATATATTAAATGATATATATTGAAACTACTGATATTTGATTACATTTGCCCGTTTAATTAGCCTTTGATTTTTATCAAGAAATATTGCCAATTATGCAACATTTCACGATGGAATATACATAATACATTGCATCATTTAGTCACAAAAAATCATTGTAATTAATTGAATCATGATTGACAAAGAAAAAAAATGATAGTCCTCAACTATTTGTTTACGCGCGATGCAACATCCAAAAGTTAAACTAAAGATATGAGAAAGGGGCGAAACTCCACACATAAACGAATAATTGGGAAGAACTATCACTAAACTTAACAACCATATATGGGGATTTGACATAATTTTTCCTTAAATTATTTATGTATATATAATCGATTCATATTTATTATCCATTTGCTAATTTATTTCTTAGTAAAATAGATAAATGATAAAGAGAAATGTCATCTATTGAGAGAATCGACCTTAGGTACAACACTTTCTTTTTTAATGTTTCAGTTCTTGCATTTCCTTAAATAGTTTACACTTTTTACATTTCAAAATAAAAATATTTTTTTCCTAAAAAATTCATGTGTGGCCCCAACTATATATTGTAATCTTTTAATCTTTAATTTCTTGACATGAAGCTTGATTTTTTTTAATTAGACGTAAGAGACTTTGATTAAGGTTTATATTTTGGAATTTTGGTTGAAAAAATATATACTTGCACGATTCTTTTATCTTGATCAATTAAATTATATAGCTTTGATTTCTTGTCATTTAAATCCAAATTTTTTCTTTATCGTCGCAATGCTGACTTGTCATCCACATGGACATCTCAAAACAAGATTCCATTTGAATTTTTTGGTTGGCCAAAGAAATTTAGGGATTGAAGCATGCTTTCAATTATTAAAAATTGAAACTACGTGATTTAATTGATCAAGGTGAAATAGTCGTGTTAAAATTGCAAATTCGACCAAATTTGAATTTTTTTTTGGGCCAAAACCCCTTGTATTTTTTGTGTTGGCGGAAAGATTTCATGAATGCGAGGTTGGTTTCCCATTATTGAAAAATACTCCCACCGTCACATTGATCTTATCCCTTTTTCTTTGGAGTGTGTGTTGTGTTATTTATCTTGTCCCATACTTAACATGGGATTACAATCATCTAAACAATGACATTTTACTAGTTTGTATCTTTACATCTCTATTTTATACCATTACACCTATTATTTGAACTCAACGACTAAATTTAAAGAGATAAGATCAATAGGACGGAGGGAGTATGTATTTTAGATTGGAATGTGTTTATACTTAAAAACTAGTATACATGCTTGGTGCAGGCTTTTTCTCTTGATGATGTTATACAATACATGGAGGTGATCGGCTCTTGGATTATCTTTTTTATCAATAATTTGTTCTTCCAATAATTTAATTTGGGAAAAAAGAACTCTAACAATTATTCCAATAATTAAATATCCCATGGGATCTATGGACGAATTTAGCCATGATTTATCGTGGCTAAACCAATCAAACATTTCCATTCCACCAAGATTTCTTTCCATCTAATTAATACTACCCGCTAATTAATACATTAATCGATTACATATAAGTAATTTAATAAAGATAACTATAAAATACTTTATTGCATAATATAAAAATGTTAGCAAAAAAAAATACGATTTATATATTCTAATTATTAATTATATTAGTTTGCGATCAAATAAGGTTTTATTTTTATTTGTAAAGAAAATAAATTAATATATATATATATATATATATATATATATATATATATATATATTATTAGCTTGAAGTACGACGAGAAGAATCAAAGGATGATTCTTTGAGATTTCGGTATCTTTTCTTGGATTATACGACCGAGTAAATTAAGGAATCTGGATCATGCTAAAGACATATATATGAGAGTTACAAAATAGGAAAAGAAAAAGAAAGGATTATAGATAAATGGTCCAAATATATAATGTATTCTTCGTATCATTATAATTGATTCATTTTTTTTCCCAATTAAATGGCCCAAATTATAATAATGTCTCCTTTAGAATAGGAGAATAAAAAAACAAAATCAAAACAAGAATAGTGGGGTATATAGAGTAATATTTTGTTAGGTATAATAGTTGCAAGTTGGGCTTGGGCTTTATCCAGTGGGCCAGGGTAATAGCTGGTGGGCTTCATCCATCGGGACTTGTTATTAAAACCCTTCGTATTTGTGATTTTCAGTTGGTAAATTGACCAATATGGTCCCTGTTGTAAATATATTATAATATTATTATTTTTTCCCCAAACTAATCTCCAAAAGGTTAGATTTAGACCAATTCAAAATGCATTTTTTAGGAACAACTCGGCCAATAATTTTATTAATCATAACTAACGGAAAAATTGACAGAATGACTAATTTGACCAAATTAATTTTAATCTTTTAAAAATCTTTTGATTAAGAATCAAATATTTAGAACCATTTAGATCAATTTACCTTTTGATTTCCTTTAGACAAACAATTTCTATGAGATTTTCTCTACGACGTCGCGGATTTCGTGTGGGGTGGGGGTTGCCAAAAGAATATTAGCTTTTTCTGTGGCGAAAAAGGTTGTTTGAAAAAGATAGTAGAATTCTTTTAAGAAAAACAAAATGCCTCGGATAGTTTTCAATTTCCACTTTTAATATTTTTAAATAAAAATATGATTTTTTTAAAGGAAATTTAACAAATAAAAAGTAGTAAGTTTGTAGAAGAAATCTAGGACAAAATTCCATGTGCGGGCCCAACTTACCTATTTAAAAAAAAAAAAACCTTTCCTTTTTAATAATAATACTAAGAAATAGAATATCATGTTCTCTAAATTTCTTCCCCAAAATTCCAATACACACTTCAATCGAATTAACTCCCATAGCAACCTAATTGCACGATCTCAATCGAGATGCTGGATTAGTCGATTAAACACATAGATTAATTATTGAATTTGAACGTAGTATTTAATAAATTGGGTTACACTCCCCTTAAACAGTGTACTACTTCTTATCGAATTGAATAGAAGAGTGAGAGTCTTAAGTCATAGCAATCGGCATACAACTGTCCGTATTCCTTGGCATCCGAATTGCTTAAGAAGAAGAATTCAACACTTCTGTCTTGTGTAGACGATAATACTGAGTTTTTTTAATTGATTGTAGAGAGCGGAAGTCGTTAGAATTTATCAACACTCAAATATTTTAATAAAACTGTTAATTCAGTTAAAACAAATCGAACCGACCGAATATTTTTTCTAAATCTTCCTCTACATATGTTGTAGTGTTTCTAAAATGTTCAAAGGAAGTGTTGCGGATGTTTCTAGGATCATAGGAAGTAATTAATTATGACGATATTTATGATAGAATATTACATGTAAAGTTGGTCACGTGTTATTGCTCAAAGTTAAGATGTCATGCATCATGTGTGGGCCCTGATAGTGGGTCCACAGAATCACAAAAGGGTCCACATTAATTACCAAATGAAATACTCATACTCCTCCGAGCTCTATTCCGCCGTTGTTTTGTTTTTTCCAACTGTTCTCCGATTATTGTTCTCTTTCGGAAAATAAAAACAACTTATAAATTATAATTAATCAAAATAAATAGATTTTACCATTTTAATACATTTGTACGATTTTCTTAATCATCATCCAATAGAGGGTCTAACTAATCTAACTATTACACAAAGCCCAAAGACAGGCATATACAATACATATACGATCGAATTAATATTCTATCTACTATATGATGTTTATAAATTAAAATTAAAATTAATATATACTCATCGACCTCTTAGATTAACGATCTCCATATCCGATTGGAAACTGAAAATCGTCGGTGGTGGGTACCTTGGGTTATACGGTACCCCAACTCTTATGAAAGTGTGGTCTTTATGGTTGTAAAATACGGCTTCACCGTCCGTCGTCATGAATACGATCGAACGGTTGCAGAATTCCACCGGGCGTCGAACCGACCAAGTCTCTTCGGGAAAGCTCATATCCACCACCACCTTCCTCGTCCACTCGTTGGGTTGAGCCCCTCCCGCCCACAGCTCCAATGTGTGATTGTCTCTTTTGTACGAAGTAAATCCAATACGGCCTTCGCATTTCTGGAGCCTATTGGTGTCGTCCTTGCAGCTTTCGGGCAAGGGGAAACAATTGAATGACATCGTATGCATGTCCAATGTTAACACATTGTCTTGAGCGGTTAACCAGTGGATTGATTGGCCGACTGTGATAGCACCGTATCTGTGATCACGGTGTATCTCGTCGTGCGGATGGCTTGTGGCTTCTGTTCTTTTCCATTCCCAAGTTTCAGAATCGAACAACTCAGAAATGTACCTCGAATCCGAGCTGGGAGGAGAGGAAAATGTAATTTATTTACATGTTTATTAACATGCTTAAATTTTTAAAAAGTACATATTTATCCTACTTAATTAGCTAGATAAAAGGGTATTCTATATTCTTCTATAATAGTTAGAGAAAGACAGAGAGAGTTTAAGAGAGAGAGAGGCAGAGGAAGAAACGATAAAACTCCAAATCAAAGTGGCCTCAAGAAAATTAGGGAAATCTAGATAAAAACGTGATCGAATAACAAATGATCAAATCCTAAACCCTAAACATATGACCTCAAGAAAATCAAAGAAATCACGATCGAATAACAAATGATCGATGAATAGAGTACGTACGCTGAGAGACGTATGATCTTGTAGCGGAGAGGTCTGTACTTGACGACGACAATGGCGACGCCTTCCGTTCGATAACGGAGCCGCGGATTCGGCAAACATTGCCATTGGTCGGTGGCGGGCTTGCACACGTAGTATCTATAGTCGTGTGCGTTAATGCTCTGTCGCAGCAGAGAAGGCCTTTTCCGGAGGAAGCTAGGATCCTCATATCGTTCTGGTCCCACCTTTCGTTAATACCGGCTACGGCTGCGCCTCCTTCGGCATTCACCAGCACAGAGTTGTGCCACCATGCTTCGTTGTGGAAGAAGTAGCCGGAAATGATACGACTTCTCCGGCGGTGGAGAGGCCCGAATGATGGCTCTTGAATCATTTTCCTCCATCGTTTCGAGACCACCTCGCAGGCTGCTAAGGTATCGAGTGATGTACGAGTAATAATCTCGTACACCATCTCCTCCGGCAAAACTCTCCCTCCCTCTTCTTCCATTTCACTCTCTGGCAACGTATAGTACTATGAGATTCTCACTTCTAATATTCAATCCCAATTAAAATTGATTTAAATTAATAACATATATTCTTTCATCTCTCTCACCCTCTGTTTTATTCTTTCTACCTTAACTTGAAACAACGTGTATAATATAGATTGATCAACGGCTTGTAATGTACGTATATAGAGTAAGGATGGCCATCGGATTATTTTACATATGATGTCATGCATTCTAGGATTAATTATGATATCATCAAATTACAAATTAGAAATGGGTAAAGTGATATCACTAAAATTACTTTATTAGACATCTCTTTTAAAAAACTTGAAAATTTTAGAAAAACAAATTCAATACATAGAGATGGCAAATTTACCCTTAAACATGTCGTTTTTGTAGTTTGATTTTTCAATTTGTTAGTCACTAAATAATTCACGTTTGTGATATTTTTCCATTAAGTGCTAAACTTATCAATTATTAATATTATTTAGGGATAGCCAAAATAATATTAGCTTTTTTTCGTGAGGAGGGTAGCTTAGACAAATCAAACAAAAAATGTTCTAAAAAATACTAGCTAGAATTTTCTAAAACAAAACTAAATATTTCCTAAAATAGTTTTCACTTTTAACATTTCTAAATAAATAAGACTTTCTTAAAAAGAAAAATTAACAAACTCGTGGAAAAATTTATGACAGAATCCGTGTGGGCCCAGCTATATATTTTAATCTTTTTCTTTCAATAGTTTCCTATATTTCACATGTTCATTCATTATAATATTTGTTACTGTATAATTATAACTATAGGAAAAATATAATACAAGAGAAAAATGCAATACAGTTCCTTATAAGAACCATGCCCTCCTCTTCTCTCTCTCAAATAATTAGATAATATCGTAAGAGGCTACGATTTTTTTAAATGTTTTAATTCATGCATTTATTTTAATATTTTAGTTTTTTTGGATTTCTTAATCTTTAAGTCTTTCTTGTTTTTTACGTTAGAGTTCAGACATTTATACATGTGATGGATTACGTGGGATTCTACCCTTACTTTTGCCTTAAGACATATTTTTATTAAATAAATACTATTAAATAATGTAAGAAAACAAATATTACTATAAAATGTGAACCCATTTTTTTTCTCGGTTCGGTTACCCAAACCGATTTACGATTAACCGTATATTTTCGTTTAACCGATTCGGTTAAGAAAAGCACGTGATTTTAATCGATAAATGAGAAAAGAAAAATACAAAACTACAAAAATCCTTCTATATAAACTCCACCATTCTTCCCCCACATTTCATCCATATTCTTTCTTCCTCTGATCTCCTCTTGCGAAAATGGCAGCACTTCCCCCCTCCTTCCTCTTCCTCCCCCAACAACAACATCAACGAGCGTGACGACGATTATGTTCTTTTGCCTCCCTTCTGTATGTAGTTTAAGAAAAAAAGGGCAAAAGAGAAAGGAACTTTCCTTCCGGCCTTGTCTTCCCATGATCAAGTAGAAAAGGGATCTTCGGGTGGCTTCTTCTTCTTCTTGATCTTAGGAATACATTGCTGGAAGCATTACTTCGATCTTCTTTTTGCCGTTTTTCTTAAACCACATCGAGAGGGGAGAAAAAAAAAGAGCATAATCATCGTCGTTGTTGTTGTTGTTAGGAGACGGAAGAGGAGGGGAAATTGTAGCCATTTCCGAAAGACGAGAATATTAAGGACTAAATTAATATTCCGGCGCCGCCGGAAGAGTGGAGGTGGAGGAGATGGCAAGGCGCCGACGGGAGTTTTGAATCTTCTTTGTGTATTTGCGTGTGGTAGGTTTTTTATTATTATACGTAACATGTTAATAAATTAATAATACTCTATTACATTAATGGGTTATTAGGTATTATTATAACTCATCGGGTAGTTAAACTTCGATAAAGTAATAATCTCGTTAAGATAATAATTTCTTCCGGTCCCGATATGGGTTAAGGCACTAAAATAATGTTCGATAAAGCAATAACCTCATTAAATGAATATTTTTCTCGATCCCAATGTTATTACTTTATCGAGGTTTAAGCTGTATAGTCAAAATCGAACTGATTTACTGAACCGGTTACGGTAATAACCAAAAACCGAAACCGTTTAGTCACACATAATTCTTATAATGGTACGCTATTGCATTCTTCCTCTTTTGTCATATTTTTCATTTAATTTAAGTTATAATATATAACATATATTAAATAACATACATTAAATATCATGATTTAAATCACATCATATATTTAAACCTTTATACCAATCATATTAGAAAATAATATCAAGTACAACAAAGAATTGCGATTGTATGGAACCTATCTTAATTAATTATATGCTTCTTATATCAAAAACTTAAAAACCAAAATGGATGTGATGTTATATATATAGTTACGTCATAGCTTAATCTTTAAAACCATCGTCTTCTCCACTACTCTATCCTCACCATGACCACTTCACTCTTTCATGTTAATGTTGTGGTGGTTAGCTAGGAATGAATTATATATGTAATAAATGATTGTATTTATCTCATATATAATAAAAACATCTTAGTAACAAAGAATAATCAAAGCGAGTCCCGTAGTAGCGGCGAGTGAAATGGGAGCAAGAAAAATCCCCGCTGCTATGTCGATCGGTTAATTCAACTTTATCAATTTGGATAATTCTATATATTTTTTGGACAAATGATTGATTTATCCATTCAAAGCTCGCCTATTCTGCCCAAGTCTAGCTGAGGAAGAGTTTATGTTAAGAAATTAGAAACAAAAATTAAGGATTCGACGTTTTTATCGGCTCTTGGTTCATTTGCCTTTAGCTTAATTCGTTTTCTTATCAAGATTTTCTTGTACTAATATTGGTGGGAGGAATTGGTGATGTAATAGTTAAGGATGTATGTAATCTTGAAAATGACTATTTATAGATTGCAGGACCAAAGTTATAACTAACGAAGTAGACAACCTTAAAAGGTCTACTAAAAGTCGTTTGGCGTCCACTTTTCGTCACAGTTCAGACTTGCATGAGGCTATTAACATTTGAAGGGCCAAATTTCCTCAGGCTAAATAGGAGTTTCCATAAGATGAATTTGGACTTTTATCTTGTTAAATTTCATTAAAAAAACTAAAAAAATCGAAGATTTAAAAAATATTTGGTATGAGTTCAGCAGCTGAATTGATGTTTGAGCCGGCCTTTCTAAAAAATTAGGTTGGTCGGATGCGTTAAATCGATAGACTCGGCCAAACATTTTGACATCTCTAATTATTGTTTGTTTTGAGATTAAGCTTAAGTCCTCTATTTATCGCCCGGACTTCTAAAGCTAATGAAAAAATATTTCAAACATATCTGATTCAATGGTATTATATATCCAGTGAATGCTTTTTTATTATTAATATATAGAAACCTTCTACAAAGTATACCATTAAGGAATATATATATATATATATATATATAGGGTGTGAATTTGTGAGAACCTATACTTAACGTGAGAACTGTGAACCATGCATAATTCTTATATATTTTGTGTAAAAAAACCCTAAAATTTAATACTTTTACATTCTACATAAAACATATAAGGATTATACAAAATGTAAAATCATAAGTTTTATGCATAAAAAACATAAGGATTATGCATGGTTTGCAATTCTCACGTTAAATGTGAGTTCTCACATAATCCATATATATATATAGGGAATGGATCATATGAGAAGCCAGGGCCGACCCTCATGTAGAGTGAGGAGGGGCGGTTGCCCAAGGCCCCAAATTTTTTGGGGCCCATTTTCTTCTTCTTTTTTAATAATAAATAATTTTTTTTAAAGAAATAGCATGTTTATTTATTTTTTTAGCAAAGAAATGACCCAGTTAATATATTTAATATAGCTCAGAATTCTATTACAAAATATACTATATCTAGTCTAATATAGTAATATAAAATTTAAAATAATTAAATAGGTCATAAAAAGTAAATGCTACCTCAATTCTTTATTCTATGTGTACGCTTTTATTATTATTCATTTATATTTCTCTTTTATTCCATAATTTTCTGATTTACTAAACTGTTTTGAACACAACCAGTAGCGGAGCCAACATAGGGTTGAGGGGTGCTCCCAATATTATATAAATAGTTCTTCCCACAATAAGGTGCTAAAAGCAGATGGTGCTAAAAGCAGACATAGCGCAGATGGTAGCATTACCTCCTGGATGAGCCTTAATGTCGCGGATTCGAGTCCTTGTAACGTCATTTCTAATTTATTTTAGTTGTTAAACTTAATTTTAAATAATTATGTTCCCAATTTTTTTTGCCCCATCGTAAGTCTCAATTGTTTTATTTTCTTCTTTATTAGGTGGAGTATTTTAATTCTAAATTTGAAAATATATTTTAATTCCTTATTTTTTTGGAAAAACTTTGATTCAAATAAATACAAAGTATATTTTATTTCTTAATTTTCTCAAAAATCTAGATTTTTTTTATAATAGAGGAAAGAATAATCACTTATTTAATATTTAGTTTTTAGCATTTTGTTGGTTATATTATATTTAAAAATATTTGAAAATCTTATAATCATCATTGGTGTTACTTAGTAATTGATCATTTACACCGATATTTAGCACCCGTTGAATTGAAATTCTGGCTCCGCCACTGAACACTGTATATATGTCTCAACTCTCACGTCAAAAATAAGAATTACTTAAAGATTAAGAAATTGAAATACAAGAATTAAAACATTTTAAAAAATCATAGTCTCTTACGAAATTTAAGATAAAAAGATTACAATATCTATTTGGGCCCACTCATGAGATTTTGTCCTAGATCTTTCTACGAATTTGTTAATTTTCCATTTTAAGAAAAAAAAATTATTTAGAAATGTTAAAAGTGAAAACTATTTGAGGAAATATATTATTTTTTTTATTTTTGTTGTGCCTTTTTAAAACTAGTATTAGTTATTCCCCTAAAATTAACGATTTGTCTAACCTTCCCCGTCACAAAGAAAAGAAAAGCTAATATTATTTGGCTACCCATCACAAGAAATCCTCAATATAAAGAAATAATAACGTTAACAGTTGATATTTTGTTTGTGTGTTGTGTGTGTGTCGGAAGGCTCCTCAACATGCACGGCGAAGATATATAAAAGGAGTCCGACAAGGCCAAAACAAACCTACTCAATTCATACATGCATGCATATAATTTAAGCAACATAGTACGTATTTCAACTATATGGACGACGTTATATTATCTGTTGGGCGAAATCATTGATTCAACATTATTCTTTCTTCCTAACTTAAATGCAAAATAAGGTCTTGCACCCGGTTGGAACTCAATCTAGCTCACTAGTAGCTTCGCCCATATTTACATCATTTTGTCTCGAAAAATAAAAAAATACGACACTATAAAATTAAATATTAATTTGATGAGATCGATATCCGAAAAATCCACGCAATTAATTGATCATGCTCATGAAATCAACTATATGGACTACGTTATATATGTATGACCTCGTTGGACTCATTAGTCAACTACTAGCAATTATCAACAACTACATGCTTGTGTTGTGTATATAATTAAGATGTGGAATACGAATACACTTACATATATTATTATATGAACATCACACAGAAACTTGACAATACATTTAATTCCATATGCATTCAATATATATATATATATATTAACATTATTTCTTTACATTGAGAATTTCTTGTGAGGACTGAGGGGCAACCAAAATAACGTTAGCTTTTTTCTTTTTTTTTTTGACGGATAGGTTGTGACAAATCATTTTAAAAGTTATCTAAAAAGATACTTACTAGAGTTTTTCTAAAACAAAAATAAAAATATAATACATTTCCTTAAATAGTTTACACTTTTTATATTTCAAAATAAAAATAAAATTTTCCTAAAAAGGAAAATTAACAAATTCGTAAGAAATTCTAGGACAGAATCTCATGTGTGGGCCCAACTATCTTTTGTAATCTTTTTTATCTTTAATTTCTTGACCTGCAAGTTTGATTATTTTTTCTTGTCTTTTTTAATTAGCCGTACGGACTTTGATTTTTTATTTTGATTTTTAATGTTTTAATTATTGCATTTATTTCAATCTTTTCGTTTTGGATGTCTTAATCTGTAAGTATTTCTTGTGTTTGACGTGAGAGTTGAGATATATACACGTGAGAGTTGAGACATATATCTTTAATCCATTTTTTTTTCTTTTTTCTTGAGACATATTTTTATTAAATCAATATCAAATTACCTAATATTACTATTAAAAAAACTATCAATTATTAACTTTGTTTATCTATATTAAGGATTTCTTGTTAGTGCTACAAAAGAATATTAGCTTTTCTTACAAGCGTCATTTTTTTTGGGTTTTCAATTTCCACTTTTAGTACTTTTAAATAAAAAATAGAATTTTCGTAAAATGGAAAATTAACAAATTTGAAGAATCTATGACAAAATCATGTGGCCCCAACTATATAGAAATCTTGGATGGGGATAAGAAGTAGTTATAGAATTTCTTACAACAAAAAACAAAACTAGATATATTTCTTCAAATAGATTTTAATTTTAACTTTTAATATTTTTTCAATAAAAGTTTTTTTTTAAAAGAAAAATTAATGACAAAGTGATCCCTACTATTTTTTTGTCAAATTTATAAATGTAAAATTTGATCTTTTGTGAAATTAATTTAATAACCCTAAAATTATATGTAACCTAATAAGGTGCATTCAAATAGATTTTAATACGTTCTCTCACATTTCCACATACTCAATACATCCAAGTCTCTCTCTCCACATAATACATCCAAGTCTCTCTCTCCCGACCAACAAGATATGTCCAAATTTTAACTTTTACTTAAAGATAAACCTTTATACCAATCATATTATAAAATAATATAAAATATAATAAAGAATTTCGTTTGTATGAAACCTATCTTAATTAATTATATGCTTCTTATATCATCATGACCACTTCTCCATGTGTTTCTCTCTCTCTTTTTATGCTGTGAGAAGCTGAACTGCTGCTTAGTCTTCTACTTCCATGTCTCTCTCTCTCTCTCTCTTCTTATGCTGTGAGAAGCTGAACTGCTGCTTAGTCTACCACTATCCTCGACCAATATTCTTCGTTAAAACCTGACTACCACAAGTGTTGCTATAGAAGGACTGTAGCATAGTATCTTAGTATTGTATTGATAAGACTATCATAGGAAGATTAAAGTCGATTTTGCAGCTGCATCTGCTCCAAACTTTAAGAGAGAACATAAATTAAATTACCTTCTTAAACACACCACCACAGATATCTGCACTCTTTGACAACATAAAAAAACCAAAAGCTCTGCCCTCCCTCTCTATCTATCCAAGGGATGGAAGGGCAGAGGCTTTTGGTGTCCCTTCCGATCAAATGGGAGCAGCCTAAACCGTGAAAACGAGGTTGTGGGAGAGCAATACAAGTATTGGCTGCTAGGCGAAGCGGTCTGAATGCTGCACCCTAGATGGCGAAAGTATAGTAGCCGAAAGGATTCCTCACTTCTTTCTCTCATTCAAAACCGTGCAGATTTTGTATTTTGATTTATTTCATTTTGGATTCTGCTTGATTGGATTCTCTACGCATTTCACCGCTCCACCGGAAATTCCCTCTGCCCCTACCGTACTCGTTGGACTGAATGCGGAGCATTATAACAAACAGAGACATCATGCTTGACTTGAAATCTAAATAACACCATGTCATGTTAAAATATATTATGCTGCTGTTATCACTAATTACCGAGCTAGTCATATCAACATGAAATGTATGCTATTGATATGATAGAATTACCTGATCAGATAGCCGATATAAAAGTTGTGATTCCCTAAGGCTGATCAGCTGACTCGCATCAACATCTAGAAGACAAATATAGAGTTATGTTAATGACCATATAAAGCTATAAGTTGTGATATGGTGCACGGATAGGAAGAAAAGTCTTATCAGAATTTGTGTTAGAAGATGAAAAAGAGAAACACTCTACGCACAAATAGCCGTGCGACGAGCCAAGCCTCCGGGCTTCCCAATTCAAGAATTATTCGATGATCAAAACATAACCCTAACACAACTATAAATACTACAAATCCTTGCCAAAAATAACAATCCCAAAATAGCAAAATAAATAATTAATTAAAAATAACTCCAAAGCAGTCCAGCCCACGAACGTGGGCTTAATCCCGTCCCCGCCTTCGATAGACCAAGGCGGCGTCCTTGGCTCGGCCACGTGGTCCGCCATCTCCGCCCGCTCCACATCAACTCCATTCCCCTTCGAAACAACCTTGTCCCCAAGGTTGAAATCCGGAAACTGAGACTGAAATTCAGCAGCATCAACCCACGCGGCTTCATCATCCGACTGCCCAACCCAGCGCACCAAGAATTGTTCACGCTGCTCCCCATCTTCGCCCACCTTCCGAGAACCCAACACAGACCTCCGGCTCAAAAAACGAGCCCCACCGGAATCTCCAAAGAATCGGGCGAGTCCGATTCCACTTCATGGTCGCCAATCACCCGCTTCGGTTGTGAGACATGGAAAACGGGATGGATGCGGCTCGAGGGAGCAGGGGTCAACCGGTACGCCGCCGGACCCACTCGAGCCTCGACATAAAAAGGCCCATAAAACTTTGCTGACAGCTTGTGGTGCGGCTGACGATTCACCGAAACCTGACGAAACGGCCGCACCTTCAAGAACACCTTGTCCCCAACTGTGAACTCCACATCCCGACGACGCTTATTAGCCTGCCGCACCATGCGCTGTTGCGCCACTTCCAAATTCTGGTGTAAACGGCGCAACATCGCATCCCTACTACCCAAAACTTCAGCCACGGCAGCAACTTTACACTCTCCCGGCAGGAACCGCCTAATGGTGGGAGGCGGCCTACCGTACACCACCTCAAAAGGCGTCAACCGAGCCGCCGTCTGAACGAGGTATTATAAGAATATTCTGCCCAAGCCAACCAGCGGAGCCATTGTTTAGGTTGTTCGCCCGTGAAACAGCGCAAATATGTTTCTACCACCCTATTCAACACCTCCGTCTGCCCATCTGTCTCCGGGTGATAAGCCGAACTGAACTTCAACTGCGTTCCGGACAGCGCAAACAACTCACGCCAAAAGGCACTCATAAAAATCGAGTCCCGATCACTTACAATAGAACGGGGAACCCCATGTAGCCGCACCACTTCCTTGCCAAATGCATCAGCCACCGAACAAGCTGTTATTGGCGGCTTCAAAGCAATAAAATGCCCATATTTTGATAACCTATCAACCACCACCAAGATCGATGAAAATCCCCGTGACTTTGGAAGGCAAGTAATGAAATCCATAGAAACATCCTCCCATACTAAATCGGGAATTGGAAGTGGTTGTAATAGCCCAGCCGGAGATAACGCCTCATACTTTGATTTCTGGCAGATAAGACACTGCGCCACATACAGTCGGACTCTCCGAAACATTCCCCTCCAATATACATTCTCCGCCAGCCTTCTATAAGTACGGAATGCCCCTGCATGCCCGCCGGCCGGCGAGTCATGAAATTCTTGCAAAAGCTTCGGTATCCATTTCGAATCCGGCGATAGCACCAATCGGCCTTTAAAGAACAGCCGGCCTCCACGCACTTCATACCCCGATTTTGCCCCAGCGTCCTCTGCCAACACTTCCAATATCTCCCGAAGTTGTGTGTCCTGACGTTGCTCCTCCCCCACGTCGGCCAATCCGAGCCATTCCGGTATTGATAAGGCAGTCAAGTTCGCATCCTCTCCCCTCCGCGACAGGACATCAGCCGCGGTATTTGAGACTCCCGTCTTGTATTCTATCATAAAATCATACCCCAACAACTTCGCCACCCAAACCTGCTGCGAGGGAGTAGCAATTTTCTGCGTCAGGAGGTGTTTTAAACTGCGGTGATCAGTGCGTACTATAAATTTCCGACCAATCAGATACGGACGCCAATGTTGAATTGCCAACGCAAGCCCCATCATTTCGCGTTCGTAGGCGGATTTGGTGAGACTCCGATCTGCCAAAGATTTACTGAAATAAGCAATCGGTCGTCGTTCTTGCATGAGAACAGCCCCTACTCCAATTCCCGATGCATCACACTCCACCACAAAAGACTGATCAAATCTAGGCATGGCCAATACGGGAGCCTCAGTTAATGCTTTCTTAAGTCTTTCGAACGCCGCATCCGCCTCGGTCGTCCACACAAACTTGGGGAGTGCCTCTTTCTTCAGAAGTGCGGTCAGCGGACGAGCGAGCAACCCATATTCCCGTACAAACCGGGCGATAATACCTGTCGCCCCAAGAATCCTCTCACCTCCCTTACCGATCGCGGCCGTGGCCATTCTACCACAAAGACTAATTTTACTTGGATCCATTTCCACTCCAACGAGATGAGATTATGTGGCCCAAATATTCAACTCTTTTGCACCCCAAATGAGCACTTCTTGTAGTTTGCTTTGAATTGATTCTCCTTTAACAACAACAAGGTCTGTGCTAAATGTAACTGATGTTCCTCCCAGGTGCGACTATACACCAAGATATCGTCGAAGAATACCAATACGAACTTTCGTAGAAAGGGCCGGAACAGATCGTTCATGGTGGATTGAAATGTTGCTGGTGCGTTTGTTAACCCAAACGGCATCACCAAAAACTCGTAATGCCCGCTGTGTGTGCGAAACGCCGTTTTATGTACGTCCGAGCCCTCCACTCGAATCTGATGGTATCCCGAGCGCAAATCTATTTTCGAGAATACCATCGCACCTGCTAGTTCATCCAACATTTCCTGAATAACTGGTATAGGGTACTTATCGGGCACCGTAACCTTGTTCAATTCCCGATAGTCCACACAAAATCGCCAACTCCCATCTTTCTTTTTAACGAGTAATACAGGGCTAGAGAATGGACTAGAGCTGGGGCGAATGATACCTCCCAATAACATGTCATTGATGAGCTTCTCAATCTCATCTTTCTGCAAGTGGCCATAGCGGTACGGCCTTACAGAGACCGGCCGAGACCCCGGAAGAAGCTCGATTCGATGATCTGTGACTCTGCGCGGTGGTAGGCTCATCGATTCTCCAAATATCTCCGAATACTGATCCAACACTTCTTTCACCCGACTCTCCTCCGCCCCGGACAACTTTGCAGCCCCAGATTCCACTATTACCGCCCAGAACTCTGCCTCCCTAGTTCGGATCAACGACCGCAGACCCACCGACCGTTTACTGATCGACGGGTCGCCCCGCAGCACCACCTTCTTCCCCTTGACCAAAAAGGTCATCGTCATAGTATCCCAATTCGTGTTAACCTCTCCCAGTGTAGCTAGCCATGCCACCCCTAAAATCACATCAACACCGCCCAGTTCAAAAATGAAATAATCGGCCACTACTTCATAGCCTGCCAATGTCATGGGTACCCCCTTACACACCCCTTCGGTTTCCTGTCGTGTCCCATTGCCTAACTGAACCCCAAATTTTACCGAGTAATCTGTCTCGACTTGAATTAACGGCACCATTGTTGTTGAAATAAAATTGTGGCTTGCGCCACTATCAATCAGAACCGTTACTGTCCTTCCCCGCATTACCCCGTGTAATCTCATGGTTCCCGGGCTCGTGATACCAGCCATTGAACACATAGGTAGCGCCCCGTCCTCCTTAACCACTCCCTCCGAATCCTCCAACTCCTCTTCGAGCCCCGCTGAATCAACAAATTCAGCATTCTGAAGATCGACGTCCTCCTCAGGTTCGGCCACCATAACTCGAAGCTCCCTCATTGGGCAAACTCGGGAGTGATCCGGCGAATATGGCTTCTTACACTTAAAGCACAACCCCTTTGCTCGAAGATCTGCCAGCTCATTGTTGGTGCGACGCGTGAAACGAGTTCGGGCTGTCGACTGTTCTGAGGTCGCCTGCTGTGGAGACAGTCCCTTCATTCCTGATCGAGAATTACTCCCTGCACTACTTCCCCCACTGCCTGTCGCGTTCGAGGGGCTGCTAAAGGGCCGCAGATATCCCCCGGAACGCTGCCCTTGATTCGGAACAATCCGGAATGGACGATTTTCATCAGGAATGGACAGATTGTCCTCAACATCACGGGCAAGTTCCATGGCTATCTCCAGATCAGTCGGTCGCAACAACCGAAGGGCTCCCCGCACTGAAGCCTTAAGCCCATTCATAAAATTTCCGAGGTAATGTTCATCACTCAACCCCGGCACCTGACCGGCTAGCTGAACGAAAACTGATATGTATTCGTCCACCGAACGCGTCTGTTTCACCGCCATCAGCCTCTCATACGGGCTTCCCTTAAATCTGGTGTCGAAACGGGAAACGAGGGCTCTTGAAAATTTCTCCCAGGTAATGTCCGGATGGCGCGCCTTCATCCACGTCACCCAGTGCAATGCGTCTCCGTCCATTGCTACCACGGCTGCAGCGACCTTCAACCCCGGGGCAGTCCCATGCAATTCGAACTGTTGATTTGCGCGGGCCAGCCACCCGATGGGGTCCTCTCCCTCAAACGTCGGAAGCGGAACGACGCCGGGGGATCGACACGAATCTGTTTCCCGGCCCGCCTGCGGCCGCTGATGCACCCTGGACCCGCGGTAAAAGTGCCAGGTTCTGGCGTCATGGTTTCCCCTTGAAAACCCGGCGTTCCCTCGGCATGTTTGCTGCCAGACGCGCCAGGCGGCGCCCCTCCCGGGTGCAGGATCGCCTTCGATAGTTCGACCAGGTTTGCTGCTATGTCCCCCAACTTCAAATCGGTACGCTGCTGATTCTCCTGAACACGCTCCAGTTGATCACAGGTCCGGGTTAATTTGGTTTTGATTTCCTCTTGATCAGTCTCCAATCTCTCCAATCGTTCTGCCGTTGATCGTGTTGTCGACATCTCTGCGGGAACGGAATCCGGCAGGTCGGACCAATTGTTAGAAGATGAAAAAGAGAAACACTCTACGCACAAATAGCCGTGCGACGAGCCAAGCCTCCGGGCTTCCCAATTCAAGAATTATTCGATGATCAAAACATAACCCTAACACAACTATAAATACTACAAATCCTTGCCAAAAATAACAATCCCAAAATAGCAAAATAAATAATTAATTAAAAATAACTCCAAAGCAGTCCAGCCCACGAACGTGGGCTTAATCCCGTCCCCGCCTTCGATAGACCAGCAGCGGCGTCCTTGGCTCGGCCACAGGGTCTGCCATCTCCGCCTGCTCCACATCAATTTGGCAAAAGGTTGTGAAACCAGATCCACAACATGCTACCGAAGGATATCGGTGAAATCTTGAAGGCATTCAATCTTCGGGCATAGACACGGATAGCAACCTGTACCTGATATAAAGGAGGCAATTAAAGCTTAAAACAGAAAGAAAAAGTGCAACAAGTTCTACACTGCCAAGGTCAATTTAATACGAACAGAAATATAAATTTAGACAGTTGACACAAGAAACAAGATGCCTTTCCAAAGACAAGATTTGAGACATACACCGGCTTACGCAATGCCCGCACTTGAAACAAGTAAAATGCTAAATCTTCATACATTTGCTAGTCCAGAGATATCATGATGTCGCACACAACAACATCATACCCGAAATTGTTCCATAACGGCGTCATGATCCACAGTTCCAATCCGAGAAATAGTGGATGGTTAAGACCTTGAAAGAACTAATCTCCATTTGTTTTTACCAAGAATACAGAAGTAACAACAAGCTGGTTTTAATGAAACACTACCTTCCGGTGGACGGCTGCTGCAGCATCCGGATCATCAGTACCAAATGAGTCTTTTAATTTGATACTAGTCTCAAGTTCGCCGCCTTTGAGATCTTCATTTGTAGGACCAAGGATAGCAGATACAAATCTGTTATAAGGCAAAGGCATATCTTCCATGAGTTTTTTTATAGGCACAAACAGAATCAAACTGGTCTTTAAGCATCATAAGGCAAAACTATTGCATAGTTGCTTACCAGAAGTATATATCACAAAGCTCCGCATTGTGATTCGTTCTGATTGCTAACGATTAAGTAACGAAAAAGTTAACAGAATAATCAAAACATCCAATTATAATTAGTTTGAGAATCTATTAACTAGAAAAACAAATTAGAAACAAATTCTCGACCAAATTTTCATATTTAGGGAGTACTATATTAGACTATTAGTTAAATGACAACTGTAAATCTTGTATTTAATCAGAGATTTGCATAAGAGCCCTATTATAGTTCATTTCAACTGACTAACCATAACAAATGCTTGATAAAACTGCACCAAATCTCAAACAATGGATTCCTAACATCATCAAGTTCCTCCTCATTTTATCATCCAATTCCCTCCCTTCCAAAATCTCAACATCTACATCAGATTCAAGCCAATTAAAATCCAAAGGGCTCCCAAAATTTTTCAAGAAAACACTTCCACAACAAAGCAATCTCCAAATTCTTGGTGTTAAATTAGCAATGCAGTTGTATAACTCCCCCCTCTCATTCAAGAAACCACACCCATCACACTTGGGACTTTGCAAGGACAAATTGAATAACAATTCATCCCACAAGAAGCTTCTAGAAAGTTCCAGAAGTAACTTCCCTGCATCCATCCAGTAATTTGCAACACTAGTCACAAGGGCTGGCTCGTACGCGAAGAGATGGCTTCCAACACAAGCAACTAACAAGGAGTAAGCACAACTAGTCTTGTATAAATTGAAAGCTTGAGGTGTATATCCTTCTCGAGCCACTAAATCACTTGCTTGAGATTTATAAGCAAAAGTGAGAGTGATGAAAGCATTTAGAGAGACATGATGAGAAGGGTGCAGCCTCGGTTTATATTCACTATGGAGAAGCAAGTTTTCAAGATTTTGGCAGCAAGATTCCGCGTTGCCAAGTGATAGAAAGTCGTTTGTAACGCCCTCAAATTTGTCGATCAAATTCTCTATTTGTTCCGTATTGTCAAAATAGCATGCCTATACGAAAAGGGCAATTTGATGGCAAAGTAGTGACATGTAATTTTTTGAATTAGTGTTGAAATTGAGGCATGATCTTACTTGTAGAGCGTGATCAAGGTAAGCTATAGGCAATGCATCACAACGGTTGCAGCCACATATGAAGCGATACTTGGACCATAGCTCTGCTTGTCTCGATTTCTGCAGGAACCAACTCCAAACAAATGTAGTAAATGCTTGAACATGGAAAAAAGAACATAACTTGAGAAATTGAAGATTATATATCAAGAAAATTAGGAGCACCATAATTGTATACTTAAAGCTTATACATGCTTAGTAACATGAATTGAAATATAACATCTAAATTTATCCTCAAACTTTTAATTAAGTGTTATTCTAATGCTCCACTTTAACCAAACATAACTAAGGAAGCCACTCTTTAGAAATTAAGCCTAAGCTAAATACAACCAATCTTGATTCTTCAACCACTAAAGAAGAACAATAAATCAAAAATTAAAGAAAAAAGGCAAGCAAGTCCAACCTTAGGCAGCAACAAATCTATGTATGTAATAGTGACTTCTTCACCTTTGCTAACATCCTTTATACTTCTAAGCACAAGTCTTGGGCCATAACCATTTCTTTCTACATCACCATAAACAAACTCAAATCACTCCCACAACTATATAACTAAAAAATAAATTCTCCACATCTCAATTCAAATGAAATACCTGAAAACTGATATCTTATCAACCCATCACAATTTGTAGGAGCAATCCTCAATTGCTTTTGCTCATTGTTATCCGGCCCCGCTAGAAACCGGTAGCAAGAATTGGGAGAGCAACTATGATTGATCCAAGAGAATGTAGCATCATAAAGAGCTATTCCTAAGCTAACTCCATTAATCTGAACCTCAGTAGCATTTGTCAAAACCAAACACAAAACCATCACCTCTAAATCAAAACCCTCATGCTTGTCTACATCTACACACATTTGCCTTGCCTTCACCATCATTTTCGCCCCTTCTTTAATCATCATAAATAAATTCTCATCATCTTCATCACATTCAAATGGGTTCTTCTTGATCCCTCCAAATACCAAATTCTCCCTATTAGTCATCAGAGACATAACCCTCTCACGATTTTCAAATCCCTTCTCTTCATCGCCAATTGAATCATTTGGGACTTCCATTTTCTCAAATTTCTTCTCCCTATTGCCAATTGAATCATTTGAGACTTCAATTTTCTCATTTTCTTGAAAAAAAGAACTGATTTTTCCTCCAAGAAACGATCTTTGAACCAGAAAACTACTTTCTTGAGGCGAGTTTTGGAAAATGTGAATGAGGCGGAGAGAGAGGCGGAGCTCGGAGGAATACTCCGACAAGGAGGAAGGAGGGTGGGCTAATAGAGAGAGGAGGTGGAGCTCGGCGGAGGAGCAATGGAGAGGAGAATCGAGGGAAGAGCAGTTAAGCGAACAGTAGAGAGGAGTGGGAGTGGCGGTTGGGGCATATCCGTAACCTTTAGGAAAATTGGAAGTGAAGGGCTGCGGAGGAAGGGAACAAAAGCAGGCGGAGCAATGGGAGGAGATTGCGGCGCCGCCGAGGACGGCAGCGATAGGGCGGAGGGCTGGGGTGAGGTCTTCCCCTACGGCGATGTCCTCTATCGCTTGCATCATAATTTTGTAAGGCTCGTAAAGAAATTTTTTAAAAAAATAATTTCATCGTCTCTCATATCGAAAGAGAGATTAAATTGAAAAAATTGAATATGCAAACGAATATTATACGTTTTCTATTTTTGTACTTTAATAGTTTATTATTATTCTAAATAAATATTAATGAACTATATATAAATATTATAATAAGTACATAATTTATTATTTTCATATTTAATACTACCTCCGTTCCGCTATTTTCGGCACATTTCATTTGGCCATGGAAATTAAGAAAGTAGATGATTAAGAATGAGATATGTATAGATGATAAAGTAGGAGAGAAAAGATGAATGAGAGTAGACGATAAAGTAAGAGAGAGAAGATGGTAAAGTAAGAGAGAACATGATAAAGTAAGAAAAAATATGAGAGATAAGATGGTAAAGTATGACAGAGATGATAGTTATTTCTAAATTAGGAAGTGTGCCAGAAATAGCAGGACGTCCATTTCGGGAAAGTGTGTCAGAAATAGCGGGACGGAGGTAGTAGTTATTTGATTGTTATTCATTTATTTTGAATTTGTTAATTTTATTATATCTAACTACTATATTATCATCTACTAGAAAACTCATGATCTTCTTGAAATCGATATCACCTAACAATATGATTGAATTCATTGATGGAAATTTATTCTCATTATTTTTCAAAAATATCCGACTCTAGATAATATCGATTTCATCTATATTTTTATGTTTAGCCAAATATTATATCTGGCAGACTAAATGGTGTGCTATTTATATAATATTTAAATACTGAATTAATTCACTTAAAAGGGCTCGTTTGTTTGTCAAGAAAATAGAGTTGTCAAGGAATTTTTGGAATATAATTCAGAAAAATAATTTGTAAGGGACCATTAAAATCGATAAAATATACTAGAATAATGTAATTATTAAAAGAAAAATAAATAAATAAATTTAGTCCATTAAAATACTGTGAAGAAGCCCAGTGGGCCCAACTAATGAAAATAATAATAATGAAAATAATAATAATTTTATTGTCAGGGGTGGGATTCGAACCCATGAATACATCAAATACGAACGTGTTCACAGTAGATGTCAAGCGTGACACCATAGACCAACTCGGCCACCCTGACATTTGTTTTGCGTTTAAATAAACTATTAAAAATAATATCTCTATTCACAACCTTTGAGTTGTATCTCATTACCTAAAATATCAAAAAATAATTCTTCATCCTAGAATAAAGTTGATCATTTCTTACTCACTACTCAGTACCCACATTCTTGTACTCAATCTCTCTCCAAAAGAAGATTTTGTTATGCTCCAAACTCAAATATTTTAACTTTTTGGAAACTAAATATTGGAAAGGAAAAAAATAGTCTCTAATATGCCTTAATAAAATTTGGATGATCTTCACAATTTTTTAAAACTATATTCATTTTCTAAACAAAAATTCTTAATCTTCGTGTTGAAAAGAAATAAGACGTTAATAACGAGATGAAGAGAGTATAAGACAAGAAAATGTAGTATTTGGGAGACTTACAAACATGTTAGCTGTGCTATCTTATTTATATTTAATAAAACCATTTTTGTATTTTAGGGAAAACTTACGACATGCACAATTATTTAACTCAAGAAAATATAGCATTGAGAGACTTGCACATATATATATATGTTTCTAACTTCAAAGCAAAGTCTTCCCAACCAACAAAGCAAAGTCTCTTCGGATGGTGTAGTGGTGAAAGTGGGTGGTTCGGAACCTATAGGTCATGAGTTCAAATTCTATTGGAATTACTATGTGTTGCCTGTCATTTATGGTTAGTCTAGGGTGGTTGAACTTTCCTGTGTGGTTTACAGCTTATTGCATAGGAACGGGGTAGTGCGCACTTCGGTAGCGGCTACGAGTTACCCTCCTCATTCAAAAAAAAAAATGTCTTATCACTATTAGTTTATGGTTGCACTGTCAATATTAACCCTCAAATAATAATAGATGACATGCCCACAAAAATCATTACATATTATGAAATTATTAAGAGTCACTACTAACAAATTAAATGGTTGCACTGTCAATATTAACCCTCAAATAATAATAGATGACATGCCCATAAAAATCATTACATATTATGAAATTATTAAGTGTCATTACTAACAAATTAAGGAGAATAATGTTTGCTTGTAGTATAAGATATATTTATTACACTTTGAATCCAAGAATCTTGAATTGGACACGACACTCCAACTCACTTAATTGGGACAACATTGTCAAATATTTCTTATATCTTGCCACAAACATATATATATTTTAAAATAAAAAATAAAATAAAAAACTTAAAATGCCAGCAAAATATGTAGGAGTATTTGTCTTGCTTCTGTGTCACAGCAACAAATATTTATAGATATATATATATACCACTATTTAAAGCTCCACGTCTGCAGGCTTTGAAGGCAGATGCTTTTAGAAAAACTTGTTTAATTCTTCAGGTATTTCTTGATGTCTTAATCTGGTTTTGCTAATATGTTGCATGCAATTATGTGCTCTTTAATTGTATTTTCTCCAATTTCTACTATAGTATGAATTTCATAAATACATGGGCGGATCTAGTGGGCCCCATTCGGATTCCCCTTTTATTTCTTTAAAAATTTACTACTTCATCCTTCATTTTTCTACGTTGTCAAAATTACAGATTTCGCTCTATCTTCTCGAGAATTGCATATGTTCACACGAAATTTCGCCTCCTAATTTTGAATTCTGAGTTTGCCCCTGCATAAAGCCTAATTATTTCAAGTGCATTGAACATGTAAGAAGAAGTGAAGTTCCTGCATTGCTTCAAGAATCGCATATTAACACCTTCAAAATTGTAGATTTCGCCCGTAATTTTGAATCCCGGATCAAACCCTTGATAAAGTCTATTCATTTCAACTGCATTGAAGAGGTAAAGAAGAAGCAAAGATGCTGCATTGCTTCAAGAGAAGGAAAACAACCACAAACAGCACAGACAAGAAACCTAACCCAAACAACATAGCCAAGAGATGGAAGACTCTAAGTGGCTCAACCCACTGGGAGGGTCTACTAGACCCTCCGGACCGCGATCTCCGCGCCTACATAATTCACTACGGAGAAATGGTTCAAGCAGCCTACGACACATTCAACTCCGAAAAGGCATCAAAATACGCGGGCAGCAGCCGCTACGCCAAGGAGAATCTCTTCACCCAAGTCGGAGTCGACAAGGGCAATCCGCTCAAGTACCGCATCACCAAATACTTCTACGCGACTTCTTCAACTCAACTATCCGACGCCTTCATATTCAAGTCATGGTCAAGGGAGGCGTGGAGTAAGGAGTCAAACTGGATCGGCTTTGCAGCTGTGGCTACGGATGAAGGGAAAGCCGTGTTGGGCCGGAGGGACATCTTGATCACGTGGAGAGGGACTATTAGACCTTTGGAGTGGCGTAACGACTTCGAGTTTGCTACGGTACCTGCACCGGATATATTTGGAGGAAGTAGTGAGCCAAAGGTGCATCTTGGTTGGCATTCAATCTACACTTCTGATGATCCCAAAACACCTTTTAGCAAAACAAGTGCTAGAAATCAGGTAAAGATTCTTGTTTTCATGCAAACATCTTCACATTTCGATAAGAACATAAGAATGATAAGTGAATAGAGATGGGAATACGTAAAAGTAGCATTTCGGATACGTATCTAAGTTTTTCAGCCACACTTTTCAAAATGAGTCTTATAGCTAACTACTAAAGATACCCTTAAAAATAACTACCACTTATATACATAAGGTTTAGTGGGTCCAACAAGGGTATAACTGTAAAGAAACAAAAAGTGGCTATAAAGTTTATACATTTATGCAAAAGGGCTAATTTTGAATTTGTCGCCGTGTGTGATAAGGTTCTGACTGAGGTGAGGAGACTAGTTGAAGAGCACAAGAACGAGGAGATAAGCCTAACTATAACTGGGCACAGTCTAGGGGCAGCACTTTCTACTTTAAATGCAGTAGACATTGTCACAAATGGATACAACAAACCTATCAACATGCCAAACAAGGCATGCCCGGTTACAAGTTTTGCATTCGCTAGCCCTCGTGTGGGTGACGACAAGTTCAAGAGTTTGTTCTCGAACTTGAGAAATCTGTATGTTTTACGCATAAGGAATGCGTTGGATGTTGTCCCGAGTTACCCGTTGCTGGGGTACTCGGAGGTGGGGGAGGAGCTGGCTATCGACACGAGCAAGTCCGAGTATTTGAAGAGTCCGGGGAATTTGAAAAGTTGGCATAGTATGGAGGCGTATATGCATGGTGTTGCAGGGACGCAAGGGAGTAGAGGGGGGTTTAAGCTGGACGTGAAGAGGGATATCGCTTTGGTTAATAAGCATTTGGATGCGTTGAAGGATGAGTATTGCGTTCCGGCTTCATGGTGGTGTGTTAAGAACAAAGGCATGGTGCAGTTGGAAGATGGCTCTTGGGAGTTGAGGGATCATGAAAATGATGGTTTTTGAGCCAAGAATGGAATTCTTTCACACTCTTTGATGATGTTTCGAAATTATTATCTTGAGTCTTAAGTTACGTTTGGAGGCTTTCACCTCAAGTTAATTTCAAGTTATTTTTATGCAAGTAGTATTGCATCTCGTATTATATTATCATTAGCAAGTCTACGAAATCACATATACTTGACATGTATTGATGAAATAACGAGATGAAGTATGATGTCACAAGCTACATTCATAAAGAGGTTTACTTTGGCAACTTTGCTAGTGGTATAAAAGCACCTAAAGGACAAATTATCATTAACAATAGCATCTATCTCTCTCTCTCTCTGAACAACATCCCTAACTGAATTGTTAATTTCCTAGCAGCATAAGAACTAAAGATATAGAACCTTTGCTAAGTGAAAAGCATCAAGAATACCACAATCACTATGAACAAATGTAACGATTACTAGTCACAAACTCAATGCTAATATTACTGCAACGTACATGAGCTCACCGTTACTGACCGTTGGAGCTACTGTAGAGAAGCGTCGACACGTTGAATGAACTGCTCTGCACGCATTGCCCCCTCCTAAAGATTGAATTACAACAAAAACCAGAGTAGTAAGTAGTAAATAACAATTCATAGAAAAAAAACAGAGTGTAAATAACAACTTTTCGGTATGGTGGTTCAGAGTTCAGATCCCTAGCAAAACTTTAATGTTTTCATCCAACTAAACGTTACACATATTAAACTGATGATTAAAGAAGTGTTGCGAAAAAATGCATTACTTACAAAGCGATCAATCGGCTTCCCATCCTTGAACAAAATGAATGTAGGCAGTGCCTCTATCTCGTACTTTTCAGCAAGAGTACGAAATTTATCAGTATCAATTTTCACGATATGGATCTTATCTGCCATTGAAGTAGCTACTTGTTCCACAATACGAAACATGAACTGGCACGGACCGCACCTAGGAAAGGCGAAAGAATGATTTAGTTTTTCTTATGTAAGGCAGAGTTTTCTTGCAGACTAAATTGCATTACCAAGTAGCATAGAATTCCACCAAAACTGGCTTATCAGAGTTTTCCAACTCTTCATCAAGTGTAGAAAATGTCTGCTTCTTAGATTCAACCTGATGTAGTAACAGCCATACACTTTACATATTAATAATCATCAAAATCAGAGAAACGATTTGCAAACAATTCAATCACAAATATACCAAAATCTACTACTGATTTAATAGAAAAGGCATAAACAATAACAACTTACATTTTCAGAAACATACACAATCTCCGTCTCGATTTTGGGATGAAAGTAGTAACCTAATTGAGAGTATACATCAATCTGATACAACAAACAAAAACAAAACCCATCAGAAATTCCAGAATTCGGTATCATTCACACTCCAAACGAAACACATTTTGCCATACATTACAAACAAAAACAAAACCCATCAGAAATTCCAGAATTCGGTATCATTCACACTCCAAACGAAACACATTTTGCCATACATTGCCGAGAAATGGACAAGGATTCCTTAATTTTGGATTATTTAAAGAATAATAATAATAATAATTCAAAATGTGTAGTAACCGGAGCAATAGTACGACGTCGCAGCTTGGTCTTAACGCGCTGTCTCGGGAAATTCTGGAGCTCCGGTGGAAACTGAAGAGACGAAAAGCGCGAAATCTTCAAGCTTTTTTCAGATAAAGAAGAGGGAAGCCGCCGGACGGCGGCTCTGGGGACTGCCGCCGCTGCAGATATTGCCATTTTTGGAGGGAAGTGCGAAAAGGAGGCGAGGAATTGGGGATATTATAACTGAGTTGTTTATCCGACACGTGTCAGGTTAGTCTTTATAAGGTTTCATTCAAGATATACAGGTTTAATACAAAATTGAATTCGGAAAATTTCACATATTCTCTCTCAGAGATTAAAAACCTTTTTTCACACTACAGACTCACAAATGAATAAAAATCACATATTACAAAATCAAAATCGAATTTTTTTTCTCCTATATATAACATACATTCTTTAAAAAAATATTAAATTTTTTTCTTAATATTGCTGTACAAGTGATGTGCATTTGTGATGAAACACCTTTTAGTCCTATGTTTCTGTACGACGGACAAATCTAATACTCATTCCGTTCCGTTTGATTCGTCTCGTTTTCCTTTTTAAATTATCTCGTAAGATGGAAAATAAACATTACACAAACTCCCACTTTCCTTTGTGAGACCCACTCACCTACACACAACCAACCACCCATCTTAATCTTCGTGCCGAAAACAACGAAACAAGTCTAACGGAACGGAGGGAATATGATCGGGTAACAAACTAGAAAGAACAACATAGTAGGCTGCAGAATTTCCCAACCCAAGTAAAGAAACTCTGCACATGATCTGGAGATTCCTGGCCACTGTTTTCCTGTGAAGATAGTGTTGCCAAAGGAAGCTCAGCTTGTAGATGGTGATGAAATGATTCAACTGCAGCAACGGAACCATCTTCATCTTTGATAAGATCGCCTAATTCGATCGCCCGAGTTCTGACCTGAAAAAACGTCGTAGATTACAAATTGATACTCATAGTAGTACCTGTTACAGCTTCAAACATACCTGGGGCTGGAGCATGAACTTTATAGCTTCTGATAGCGATTCGACGCTGAGCTGTGATACGGGGATCGGAGGAGGCCCGACTCCCTTCTGATGCATTATCGCGCCCCACAGAAACTGGTCTCCGCAGAAGGGGATTATCGTAGTTGGACACTAGTGAAACACTCATTATGGTCTAAATGTAGTTTAATTTCAGCACAAGAAGACTAGTTAGTTAACTTACCCCAGCTTTGAGTCCAGCAGCTGTAGTTCCAGCTCCACCATGATGAACCTAATTAACAAATATATATGCATTTAAATCTTAAAATATAAGAGTATGATTAACATAATTACTTGATTAGCGTAAGATTAATCCGAACTCACCACAGCATAACACTGAGGAAACAGCCAATCGTGAGGGCAATCCGAAAGCACGAAGACTTCTTCTGAAGTGTATGCATCTGCTGGAAACAGAGAGAAACATCAAGGAAAGCAATTCATAGCTAGTGAAAAATAAGGAACTTACAAGTGGCAAGGCCTCCCCAGCCTCGACCAATGATCCCTCTCTGCCCTGTATTCTTCAGTGCCTTCAAGAATCAAGATTATGTTCGTGATGCTTTCTGGGTCGTCTATGGGCGTGACAAAAAAAATCAATGTAAACCAATTCTCTTTCTTGGATACATATCCTTTTGTGATGTGTATAGATTTCTTGAATTTTACCATGCTTCCAAAGCCAATATAAATCGGTTTGGCTCCGTGTTGCATCCACTTGAGAAATTCTTGAGGTGGTTCGTATTTGGAACCAAGATCAGCGAAGCAATATAGCCCACCACCTCAACTAGAGGGCTCCAGTCTGCAAGAATGCAATCGGATAACTATTTTGCATATAAATAGTGAGAATGAGTTGAAAATAACTAAATTATATATATGAAATATAATGGAAGATTTACCATTGGGCTTGGGTAGTTCATGAGGGCTCCACATATAAGTTGTTGGGAGATGAGAAACTGAGATATGGTTTGTGTTGAAGAGCAGGAGGATTAGCAATAATTGGTTAAAATATTAGTTCTTCAACACAAACTCTAAATAACTAACCGAAAGCAGGAGGATTAGCAATAATTGCATTAGCCCTGAAAGGTTGACTAGTTGTAAGGTCGGGTTGTGTGCAGGCCGGAAGAAGAGACTCCATAACTGCCTTTAATTGTTTGAACTGCATACCTAGTTTCTGTGGTGTAGCTGAAAGTACATTTCTAGTTTTCATGAAACCTATAATTATACAATAAAAGTTAGTCACTAAAAATTTGACATAAAATGTCATAAGAACCATAATTTAAACCGTGAATGTTTACCTTCAACAATAACTCGAGGGTCGCCACCAAGTGGGTAAAAATCTATTCCAGCTGACTTCACTAATCATGATATTGAGAATGCGTAGCCAACCTCACACAATGACCGTATTCCTGTATTTCCAATCTAGATATAAATTTAGTCAAACTATCAATAGACATACAGATAGAGAGACTAAAAGGACGACTACTTGCCTGAAGTCTCCTTGCCACAGCAAGAAAAGGTTGAACGTCGCCTCTTGTTCCGACTGCAAGAATGGCAATGCTTAACTTTGGGATATATTGGCTACAATCAGTCATTGATTTCATCAAGAAAACTAGATAAAATTAAAACTCTCAAAGGGATCATCAATGAAGCTCTGAAGTGCCAAAATTAAAGAAGTATGATTCTTTAGTAAAAGTAAATAATTGAATAGCTGAAATCAGCAACAAGAAATTCAAGAAACACACAGCTGTATCTGTGTTCTACATATCTGTATATATATAGATATCTGCATGCATGCTACGCAGATATGATTACGTTTACGAAATTGTAATAGGTTGATTGCCGGGATAACAAACAAAATTGACTGTTTGATGAGGACAATCTGGCTCAACTACAGATAAGACTCAAATGACAACTAGACATTATCAAACTACATTAAAATGGATGAATGGGCCATCTTCCTAATTAAATAAACAGAGCTGGTTTAGCATTAAAGAACACATGAATACAACTCATAGAGGCTTCCTTATTAGCATCAATCATGAATAGCCACTTAGTACAGGTAAAAACATTAGTTCATAAACTCAAAATAACTGACCAAAAGCAGGAGGATTTAGCAACAATAGCATCGGCTATGAAAGGTTGAGCGGTCATGGGGCCGGGTAGTGTGCAGGCTGGAAGAAGAGACTCCATAACTGCCTTTAATTGTTAGTACTGCATTCCCACTTTATGTGGCTAGCTGAAAGTATATTTCTTGTTGTCAGGAAACCTATGATTATACAATAAATGTTGGCCAGTAAAAACTCAAAAGAAAATGTCGTAAGAATCATAACTTATACCGTGAATGTTTACCTTCAACTAGGGTAAGAATCTATTCTAGCTGACTTCACTAATCCATGGAATTGAGAATGTGTTGCCAACCTCACACAATGAACTTATTCCTGTATTTCCAATCTTGATATTAATTTAGTCAAATGACATAATACATACATATATATATATAGAGAGAGAGAGAGAATGAGACAGAGAGAGCACAAAAAGGACGAGGGCTAGCCTGAAGTCTCCTTGCCACATCAACAAAAAGTTGAACATCACCTCTCCTTCCGATTACAAGAATAGCAATGCTTAACTTTGGGATCGATTGGCTTCAGTTCATCAAGATCACTGGATAAAAAGAATTTCCTCAAAGGGATGATTGATGAAGCTCTTAAGAAGCAAAACTGTGATTCTTTAGAAAAAAAACTGATAGGTAGCACACAGCTGTGTCTGTGTATAAAGATTTGTGTACCACATATCTGCATATCTAGCATGCAAGCTACGCAGATATGAATCATGTGATTATATTTATGAAAATGAATAGGTTGATTGCAGGGAAAGCCAGCACCATTAACTGCTTGATGTGGGCTATCTCGTTCAACTACAGATAAGACTCAAATGGAAACTATATAGTATGAAACTAAATTAAAATGGATGAATGGCCTCATAGTCCTAAACCAAAATAAGGACAATAAAACAAAATAAAGAGATTTAGGAAAATATTGTGTAGCATTAAATCAATGAACACATGACTACACCTTAGAGGTTTACTTATTAGCAAGGATTATGAGTTTGAAGAGAAAACCTGCTGAGGATCTGTACGTTGTTGAAAGAGTTTTGTTGGAGAAGTTGCTGCTGAAGGAGAAACTGAGACGAGCTTTGAATGTAGGGAGTTTTGAACATTGAGGTGGCTGTACTACTTGAGGCTGCATAAAATCTTGAGGCCTACTGGTGACAAATTGGGGTTGCTGGAGCATTTGTTTGGAAGGGTCTATAAACCTCATATCCTGAACAACATTAGCTGCCATTGCTTGATAGATATCATTTTGCATGCCACGAAGTAATGGATCGAAACTCGGTTGCATTCATGATGTGACTACCATTCCTTGGTTCAGAGCTTGCATTTCTCATCTCCACGAAGCCACATGAGGAAGGGTTTCAATCCCATGTCATCAGTTTTCATCCCTAGATACAACACATAATACTAAGAAAACTAATTTGAGATGAAAATATGGGCCTTGCAGTTATGTATGGTTCGGTAAAGAAGAAAACTCGATGTGTACTGGGGAAGGAGGAGAGACCGGATGGTCATGGTCATCTAATCACAGAGGAAACAGTGATGGATACATGGGGAATGCCGTTAAAGGTTCGATTTCCAAAACTGAAACTCTTGGCTGCCTCTGCCCAGCGGTTGATTCATCCCAACCTATCTGCATCAGTGAGAGATATTTGACTAATGACATAATAGAAGCAAAACAGACACACAACACATAACAATAGGACGAAAGCAGCACGGATGGATACAACTCTGTATATAACAAGAAGCAATCAAATATCAGTGTTGGGTATGAGTAATGGAGATATCAAACTTAAATTTGAGTATCTTAAATATGATCCCATTCGGTTTTATTACTGCATATTTAGTTATTTGAAGTCGCTATTTCTTAATAACGATTCAAGATTCGTTCAACTTACAAAGTTTATCAATGACTACATGTTCTGAAACCTATAATGACATGATATCTAAATCTGACAAAGCTAAAGAGCAATAGAGTTATCACGTAAACAGTTTACGAGATTTCTAACTCAAAAAAGTTTATCGAAATTAATTTTCTATTGAAATCCAACTTACCCCTTTCGCTCTCGGATCGACTGCAACTTCCCTTCACCCAGCGGATTGAGTTGGTGCGGCGGAACCGAGCGGATTATGTGGTCCAATTCATTTTCCGATCCGAAATACGGCTGCGATTAGGAATCGCAATCGATGTTGCTGAGCGGCGTAGATAGTGGAACGACGGCGAGGGTTTCTGTAATAGTATTATGTTAATGATCGAAGATAAAAATAAATATAAATTAACATAAAGTAAATTTAAAAAATACTAACTCCGTCTGAACTTATCCCTTATTCTTTTTCGAACTTTCCACCGAACTTCTCCATTAAGAAAATAAAAAATATAAAAAAATAGATCACACACCTTTTAAAACTCAAATCAATTAAAAAAATATTAATTAATTATATAAATCTCACACTTCTACCTCACAAATTAATTTTAAATTATTAATTACTATATGAATCTCACACCTTTATTATTTTATATAAATTTTTTTAATTACTGCATCGAAAAGAAAGTGGACAAGCTTGGTGGAATGGAAAGAGTATAATATATATATATATATATATATATATATATATATATATTCTTAAATAATTATTTTGTTACTAATCAATTCATTATTTCTTAATAAATCTCTAATATGAAATCATTTTTCAATACATAGGAAAAGTTAAAAATAAAATCTTTTTCAAAAAAGTTAAACTAAAGTCAGCCTTCATCTACTGTGGCTGCACCAACCTACATTTTGTTACAGTAATACTTTATTTAAATAGTTATTCATCGTGAAGTGAGTAAACATCTAATCATTCGGTACTATTTAGTGGCACAGTCAAATATTGGATTGAAGTCAACCGAGGTGTATAACTTCAAAAAATGGAAGAGAAGAAAAGAAAATACTAGGCATACTTCTATACAAAAATGTAATAACATTAAAAAAATATACAGCTATATTTTTCATATTATTTGAATTATAATATCAAAACATGTAAATTAAATTTCAAAATAAGGAGATTCGAACACAGAATCAATTTAATTGGAGCCAGAGGTTCTAACGAGTGGGCTAAACTCCTCTATTGTATTATAAATAATATATAAATACAGAGGTTATTTCATTATAAATAATTAAATTTCAAGACACATGTAATAATATATGTCTTTTTTTTTAACACGATTATTAAGGAGAGCTGAAAATTGTACTCCCTCCGTCCCAATTTAAATGTCCACTATTCCATTTTTGGGTGTCCCAATTTAAATGTCCACTTTCCCTTTTTGGTAAATTTTTACACACAATTTTTGTTGTAGGACCCACACCTTTATACATCTCTACTCACAACTACCAACTCTCCTTAATCCCCGTGCAAAAAGCAATGGGACATTTAAATTGGGACGGAGGGAGTATATAAAAATATATAAAATGGTGGATCCCATAAATAAAGCTAGTAAGGAGAATTGAAAATTGTATAATAAATAAAATAATTATAATAAATTATTATTTATAGAAATAGAATACTCCCTCCGTCCCACCTATCTTGACGCGTATTCCTTTTCGGGACGTCTCACCCATCTTGACACGTTTCCAAAAAAGGAAATAATTTACCCTCCTACTTTTTTATTTCTCTCATACTTTATCCATATCTCATACTTTATCATCAATTTTCTTAATTCTCGTACTATAAAGAAATGCGTCAAGATAAACGGGACGGAGGGAGTACATTTTATGGGACAGTACGAATAGAGAGGAAGTATTAATTATATACTTACTCCGATGCATTAGTAGAGTCTAATTAACTTATTAATCATTGTCAAACATTCGAACCCAATCCAAGGACACACACTTTTTGCTCATCTACCTTTATTTTCTTCCGAGGTTGATTGGTGGGGTCCACCCTGAGCTAGACAAATGTCTAGTTAGAATATCCTGTTATTACATCACCATTTGTGGGATTCATCAGACTACTTTTTCAGTTTAATGATGAGGTGACGCTCGCGATCCGAGGGCGACAGGTATCCTCTCTCTCTATCTGAACTAATAACTAATTTCAAACTTTCAGCCAGTGGGGCGTCTGCACGTGCAGTGGTAGAGATCTTAAATTTTGACTTACAGATATATGGTTCGATTCCCGTTAATATGTTTTTTAGATTCTTAAGTTGCGACCTTGATTTTTTGATGCATTATGTTCACACATTTGGATTGTATTTTATTATTTTATACTCCCTCGTCTATTCGACTTTGCTACAGTTTTTCTTTTTTTGGTGATTCATTTGGCCTTCAAAAAGGAAGTTCTCTAATCATTACACAACCTACCACTTTTTCTTTGTAGGGTCTACCTCTTTACACACAATCACACACTCATCTACACACAACCACCAACTTTTCTTAATCTCCGTGCCCAAAAGAAACAAGACAAATGAAATGAGACGGAGGGAGTATAAGATTTCATCGATGGTTTTCAAATGCATTTTTTTTTATTTCATTCTAGCTAATTTGGTCATGTGGCTCGATTCTTTCTCAATTAGAGGTACTTCATGTATGCTTGACTTGTCTTGTTTTCCGTTTTGGATTGTCTCACTCGATTTGTTTTGTTTCCAAAAAAAGAAAATAATCATTACACAACCTAACACTTTTTCTACCTCTTTACACACACTCATCTACACACAACCACCCGCTCTTCTTAATTTCTGTATCCAAAAGAAACAGACAAGTGAAATGAGACGGAGGGAGTAATATTTGATAATTTATGATAGATAATTTTTTTTAATTCCTTGTGATCGAATGTAAAATAATAATTTTATTAATTAAATATTCATTTTAATAAGTAAAAAAGCTTAATTATTTTTTAAAGATTAATATAGACATAAAATAATATTTTACGTGTATTAAAGGTAAGATTATAAATTTATGGTTTTTCATTCCAATAGAAGGTATAGTAAGGATTCTAAATCTGCTTGCTCAAACCAAACATGGGTACTGGAATGATTCTGCTCATTCCGAATCCTCAAGGAATTATTCTGAACTTGAATATGATTCTATGCTGCGAACCAAAAGTTTCCTAACATTTTTCTTTTCTTTTTTCCTTTATATTTTCTTTCTTTTTACATCCTATATCACTTGTCCAGTTTTTTGGCTGTTTGTGCGTAAAGATGTGAAATTTATATAATTATTTAACTGTTTAGAATTGATTTGAATTGATAAAGATGTGAGACTCATTTTTTTTCTTTAAAAACTGAAGAAAGGAGATGGGACAACGCGAAAAGGAATAATGGACAAGTGTAATATATTACTTTCACTCTTTCCCTTCTTTCTTTATTTTTCTATCTCAATCATATATTTTCTCAATTAAATTCATCAACTGTATAATAATTATAAGGGAGTGTTTAGTTCGCAGCCTGGAATCGGGTTCAGGTTCGGGATCAATCCTTTAGGTTTGGAATGGGCTGATTCATTCCAATACAACCGTATGGTTTGAATCTTTAGGTTTAGAATCATTACTATAATTGATGTTTGGTGATCTAGATCTTTTGGAGTGGAATTTCACAAATTTTTATTTTATTATTCTTTAATAAATAATTAATATTGTTAATTTTGCATAAATCATAATATAAATACGTTTGTTGACTAAAATACTAAAAGTGACAGATTTAAATTTTCTTAAAATAACATAGCGATATAAGTGTTTGTCTTATGATTAAAATAGTCAGAAGTTTGTATTATATCAAAGACGGTATATGTGAATTTAGAGTATGGCTACTATTACTGCTCCTCAGTACAATAAATTCAAAAGTTCGTTATTTTTTTAAATGTTAACAATGATAATTCTAATTTAATATATATGCACCATATCTCTTTTTTCCATAATTCTCTTCTTATTTTTTTTTTATTGCTGTAATTTAGAAGAGTTAGTTAATGGTATATAAAATCATAAAATCACTAATAATTGTGATTATGAAATTGACTTTTTTATTTTATTGAATGTCCTCGTACCGCACGCCCTTATATTTCAAAGAACGAAATATGAAATATCATCTTTGAATATATTAAGAAGCAAAGTAAAATTAATTATTTGTTTTGCAAGTTTTTAATTATTTGTTTATTATTATTATGATGATTATTATTATTATAACATTATACTTTTGTCTTCGAATTTCAACGCCCTTTTTTCATTTCATTTCATTTCATTTCTGGTAATATCTTGACTGAATTCAACATTTATCTGCCCATCACAATTTAATTACCGTTTTACTGAATTTAAGGGTAATTAGTTAAAAATATCTCAAAACTCAAAAGATTCACGTGGCCGCTGCCAAATACTACTCCGATAAAACCCCGACGGATTAGGGTTCTTGTTCTTAGTGTTTGCTTTGTCACCCGCCCATTACGACCGCAATGGCACCCATTTCCGCTCTGCATTTTCATAACTCTCGCTTCCCGAAAGAGAAGCTTCGCCACTATGACGTATTCACAGCCCCAAAGATATATCCATTTTTTCTCTGCGTTGCCAAGAAGGCCGTCGCTGCGCCCTCGTTGAAGATGAAAAGGGGAAAGAACGGCGAAGCGGAGATCACGGTCGAGCCGCCGAAGGTTGCATTGAAGATGAAAAGGGGGAAGAACGGCGAAGCGGAGGTCACGGTCGAGCCGCCGAAGGTTGCATTGAAGATGAAAAGGGGGAGGAACGGCGAAGCGGAGATCACGGTCGAGCCGCCGAAGGTTGCATTGAAGATGAAAAGGGGGAGGAACGGCGAAGCGGAGATCACGGTCGAGCCGCCGAAGCGCGGAACCTTGTAGCTGTCTTTTTTACTAGTTAGCTGAGGATGTTTGATTGTTTAAGGGTTTTGTTTTTGGACTCTCCGGATTCGGTTGAGAATAATTCGTTCTCGTTTATCAATTGGATTAAAATTATGGATAATCTTGTCGCATTTGATTTCTCATAATTTCTGCGCTACTTGTACATTTTCTTGGTATAATAAGTTTGTAGGTGCGCTTTCGTTATCGGAGGGGGGTCTAGTAAAGGAATCTTCAGCGCCGGCAGATATTAATATAGTAGATGTTTGGTGTTAGCGGAAAGAGAGAAGAAGAAGAAGAGGCCATGTTGACTAAAGATGAAGATTTGCAGCTGATGAATCGAGGTTTGTGTCTTGATTTAAATCCCAATGTCTTCAGACTGCAATAATTGAAGCCCATGGAGAAAATTAATTCGGAGAAAAAATTAGTGTGTTGCAATTAATACTGACCAGATTTTCCAATTTATGATGCTTACCATATAATCTGCAGTACCTTTTCACTTTAATGATGTGTATACATTCATTTGATTGATGGATTAGGCTTCAGGTGTTCAAATATAGTAAGATTCAAGAGAAACTGTTTCATAGATTCAAGCAAATCCTTGTTTTCTGAGAATCTGCTTGTGACTTGTTTGCATGATGAATTTCTAGACTCTTCTTTTGGCCTGAACCTTTTGTATTCCACTATCAAATTTAAATGCAGTCACACAAGTTTGAAGTTCGTAGGCATCACTTGTAACAAATTTGTCACTGTTATGTTTACAGGCTTGTTAGGCTGCAAAGAGAGGTACATGCATATTGAGTTATCATAGGTTAATTAGTTATCAATCCCCCTTGTTTTACAACAAGGAGGAAAGCTCCCACTACACAATAATATCACCATAGGCGGCCTCCTTGAGCGGAAGGCCGCCTATGGTGATATTAAGAGGATAGGGGATCTGGAAGGGGATTAAGTCTGCAATCTAGCTTCATAGATAGTCTAAGTTTCTTCATGTCAGTATTTACAAGCTCTTTCTTTCTAGTGTAAATCTCACAATATGGGCGTTAGCATACAGTTTATCTATGTAGTTATGGGAAAGGGTGTTTTATTGAAGTAAAGTGCACTTGAAACCATGATGGAATGCATAAAGCAGCTGATGATTTCTAATTGTTTCCTTGCTAATTCACATGTCCCATGCTACTCGGGTCAGAGCATAAGCTAGTGATGCTTTCATCTACTGGACTTTTGCTATCTAGGGTGCAGCATTCAGACTGCTTCACCTAGCAGCACAACACTTGTATTGCTCTCCCACAACCCCATTTTCATGGTTTAGGCTGCTCCCATTTCGCTCGCCGCTACTAGGGGAATCGCTTTTGCTTATCTCTTGATTAATATTCACACAGACACAGTTCAGAAATACATCAAATTGCAGTGCCCTAATCCAAAAAAAAACTGTGGTTTTAAATACTTCTGCAATATAAATGCTCTATTAATCTTTGCCTTCTGTAGTCTCTTTGCTGGCATATTTTGTGACCTCTGTCTCCTACTATTTTCTGTCGATTTTTTCTATTATTTTTCATGTTTCATGATGATTTTGTTTATTGGTTTCAGCTACATGGGCACAATAACTGGCTTATGTGACTTGGATACTGTTTGGTGGCCGAATTCGCATTGGAGTTCGGTTAAGGTATGCGCCAAATCCTCAATCCAGCTCATTCTAACAGCATGGCTATATAAACTTGATATTATCCAGTTCCACTTCTACGAAACGACAGCAGTGAGCCTGCTTAAAAGTAGATGATTTAGAGCAGAGTCAAGTTATATTCGATAGCTGCTTGTCATATACAGAGTTGTATCCATCCATGGTGCTTTCATCCTATTGTTATGTGTTTTCTGTCTGTTTTCGTCTCAATGTTTTGCTTCTATCATGTCATTAGAATCAAATATCTCTCACTGATGCAGGTATGTTGGGATGAATCAACCGCCGGCAGAGGCAGCCAAGAGTTTCAGTTTTGGAAATCTAACCTTTGACAGCATTCCCCTTGTATCCATCACTGTTTCCTCTACGATTAGATGACCATGACTATCCGGTCTCTCCTCCTCAGTATTATGTGTTGTATCTAGGGATGAAAACTGATCTGATGACATGGGATTGAAAGCCTTCCTCACGTGGCTTCGTGGAGATGGAGAAATGCAAGCTCTGAACCAAGGAATGGTAGTTACATCATGCTTTCATCAATCATGCAACTCCAGCAACATCAATCTGTCACCAGCAGGCCTCAAGATTTTATGCATCCTCAAGTAGTACAGCCACCTCAATGTTCAAAACTCCGTACATTCAAAGCCCGTCTCAGTTTCTCCTTCAGCAGCAACTTCAGATCCTCAGCAGGTTTTCCCTTCAAACTCATAATCCTTGCTAATAAGTAAATATGTAGTTGAACCAGATAGCCCACATCAAGCAGTTAATGGTGCTGGCTTTCCCTGCAATCAACCTATTCATTTTCATAATATAATCATATGATTCATATCCGCGTAACTTGCATGCTATACATGAAGATATGTGGTACACAAATCTGTATAAACAGACACAGCTTTGTGCTACCTATCAGTTTTTTCTAAAGAATCATAGTTTTGCTTCTTCAGAGCTTCATCAATCATCCCTTTGAGGAAATTCTTTTTATCTAGCGATCTTGATGAACTGAAGCCAATCGATCCCAGAGTTAGCATTGCCTTGGTGTTCCTAAATCCTCCTGCTTTTGGTCAGTTATTTTGAGTTTAAGAACTAATGTTTTTACCTGTATAAGTGAGTTATTTTTGAATTGTCACCTATTAGTAGGTAGCTAATGATGTGTCTGAAGCTCTTGGTGTTCCCATGCACATATTCTTCACAGTACCTAGGATCAGTGATGGAACTAGAACTTTTTAGTCGGAGGGTCGAAATAAACATAAGAACTTTTTAGTCGGAGGGTTGAATGAAGTGAAAAAGCAAGGGCGGAACAAATAATTTCATCCCCTACAAAGACGAAATTCCGGCAACCGGATGTTCCCGACCCCCCCTAGTTCTGTCCCTGCCTAGGATGTTCGTTTCTTTGTTCCTTCTGTTTTGGCACTTTTTATGAAACCAGTCAGTAAATGCTGTAATTATCCTTTTCCCATCTCTTCCTAGGAAACTTTTAGGGTGATTTTCTTTTTTAGTGGGTTTTTATGGGAGTTGTTTTTTGTATGTGGATTGTTGATAATTATTCTGGCATTCTGTTTCTCACAAATTGCTGGATTGCAGGCTCCCCTCCCCCTCTCATACCCATATCTCATGGAGCTGAAAATTGGGTATGTTATATTTTCTTCATGTGATTTCAGTATTGAAAGTTCTTTCAACACAAACCTGTCTAATATATGCATTCTAGTTCTTTCCTACTCACTCTTTCCCAACTTATGCACAAACTGGTTATCTGATGAGACTCTTGGAGACTGGGCCCCTCTAGTTGATGTGGTGGGCTATTGCTGCCTTGATCATGACTCCAAATACGAACCACCTCAATGTCTAAACCCTAAACTCTAAATCCTAAACCATAGCCTCATGTTCAGAAGTGGGCTTTTATTTTGAATAATTGGCTAATCATAAACCGGGCTGGAGCACAGCACAGCTATCCACTAGATCCCCAGCCCCGCCATTATGTATTTGTGCCCTAGTTATATTATGCCAGATCCCCAACATTAAGGAGAAACGCGACATAGAGACACGTCGAACAATGATTTTTTAAAAAATTTAGGACACGAACACTATGTTTGGAGTATAAACATATTGAACAGGACCCCAATGGCAGAACTAGAGGGGTCAGGTGGGTCGACCGACCCCACGGCCGCCCGAATTTTGTCTTAGTATGATGTGACATTCGTCCCAATAGAATATGAATTTAATGGTAAATAAAACTAAAACATCAGTGTAGCTCAGTTGGTTCGTCTCTTCCTTCATTAAAATAGGTCATGGGTTCGACACCCTTTGCAACGTTTTAATTCTTTTCCAGCAATTTTTTCCAATTTAATAACTATAAATCCTTATTTTCTTACCTACTTCTACTTTTCCTTCCCCAAATAAAAGTAGCTGAAGCCTGGAGCTAAAGTCTTCTCAACATGAGACAAATATATTTTCTATGAGCTAAAGTCTTATTCTATTTTAATTTCACTATTTTTTCCAATTTTGCAACTCTAATTTCTTATTTTCTTAGATATTTATTATTCCTCTAACATTTAACGACCCTCGATTTTTTATACATCTATAATTCATTCTTTTCGTTTCAATTTCAATCACAGATTTTTTCCTAGACGTCCTTGAATTTTGGTTTGCTAGAGTTAATACATTTAACAACATTCGATTTTTTTTTCCGGCTCCGCCTTCCCCGGGCAATAGCTTGTTTTCTACTTCAACCTCCCCTTAAAAATTCTGGTTCCGCCACTGCAGAACACGCGACACAGATACAACACAATATGGACGTGAGACACAACATTTTTTAAGACCTTAACTTAGGACACAACACGCAGTTTTACAATTTTTTCATATTATGTACAACATGTACTAAAATATATTGGACACAACAATTAGAGTGTCACGTCAAAGTATCCGACACAATGCGCTGAGATTTTCTTACTGTTCGTGCAGCATAGTTCTCTTCTACCGTGCAACGGTTTCATGCAAATACAAAACTGCTACAGAGAAAATAGAGTAATAATAATAATGATAAAATATACATTCAGAAAATAAAACCTTCTGAGGTCTCTGAACGCGCGTCCGTGCATTCATCGGCTTTTACTCGTAAACTTGAATCCAACTTCGGCTCCATATTTATTTTCCGAAATCTCAGACAGATGAAGTGGGAAACTGAAGGAAACAACAATGTCATTTAACTATATATAGTTTTCTTCTTCCTAGGGTTTCTGATGGGTATGATGGGCTTTTAGTGGGCCTTCACAATTTGGGCCTAATTGACGTGTTCAACTCTGATTGCATAGTTGCATTACGGCTCCCAAGTTTGTGGGTACAGATTGTTAGGCGGAATTGTGCACGGAGAGGTACAAAATTGTGGTGTAAATATATAAAGTAGTGATGTTTATTTATTTAGATTAATTATAATTCATTCATTTATTTTTTTTATTTGGTATGAGACATAAATAATGAAACAGTTTAAAAAGACAAATGAGATAACTTACGAAGTTTAATCTTTTTATGAATTCGTTCACAATTAATTAAAGTACTACCTCTGTCCCACTCCAATATAGTATATTAAATAAATTACACCATATTAATGACAGCATATCCCACCATTGATTATAAACTAGCTAGGTGTTAACAAAGTAGTCAAGGTGGATTTGATTTGTCGTTCAAAAATGTAAGGGGAAAAGCTAAATGGATCAAATTGATCCAGAACAATTACTCAAAATAGCTTCAATCAAATTTCAGAAGACTATTTTGCCCTTTTCACTATTAATTTTTAATTATTTTAAATATAATAAATATATAATTATGAAAATTTTAACACAAAATTTATTATTGGCAATCCAAAAATTTTCTAATTAAGTTTTTCAGTTCATTTCAACTTAAAAAAAAATAAAAATCATTAACTTTTGAATTCTTGACTAAGACAAATTTCATTTTTTTAAATAAATGTAACTTGATTTTATAATTTATTATACGTAATCTGATCATTTTTATTTATATAATAAATAATTATTTTAAATAAGATAAATTTGTAATAATGTGAAAAAAGGAATAAAGTGTATATATATAAATATATATATATATATATATATTATTTTGATAGAAACTAATTCCACAAAATTAAAAAATAAAGCTTCAATTTATCATTGTGTTATAAATAAGTCTAAGAAAAATTGCAATAGGAAGCGTTATAAATATTTCCATTTATTTTTTTAAATTTTCTTATAAATGAAATAAATTTGTAATAAATTAGAAAAAATAAAAAATAAAAAGTGTATATATATTATTTTGATAGGAAACTAATTCTAAAAAAATAGCTTTAGTTTATCAGAAAAATTCACAATCATTTAATTCAATGTATGAAAATGACAACAGGTAGTATTCATTAAAAAAATAGAATATTGTGCTTCCCATATGGGCCACTTTCATTACTTCCCATTCTTATTTCGATTACAAGTAGAACTTTCATAATATAATACTAAATATTAAAGATAGTGGTAACTTTCTATCAATTTGGGACGTTGCCACTAATAGAGAGACGTTCGAATTAGGAAAGATGATCACTAATAATGAGATGAAAATAGTACCTACTAAGAAAACATATTTATTGAATGTATTTGTTTACGTGAACTTTAGAATATAATATATCAAGGAAAAAATATAACGTTAATTTATTGAAAAAAGTGAATTATACTTTTCAATTGAAAGGAAAGTGAAGTTAGATAGTCTCCCTCTATTTTCTATTTACTTTTATGGTATTGGGATTTATCTTCTACTAATATAATTCGAATTACTTTTGTGTACTTTTTTCAATAATATATTTTTCGAATTCTTTCAAAATCAAAATATATAATGGTTAGTTATTAGCTCAAATTAGCATCATTACCAGGGCCCAATTTAACTGAACTTGTGTTCCATAAAGATATTATCCCACCTTAAAGTCACGTGCAAGTCACAGTCAAAGACTATTTTTTTTTATTTACTTTTTTAATTATTATTATTATTGATAAGCACGTTTCCAACTTCCAAATACAAATTCAACCTTTGCAGCTTATTAAATATAGGTTAAAATAATTCAAACCTGAACATATTATTAAAGATATATATATCTGACCAAAGTTAGCTCTTGTATTTATTGCACAGAAAGATATAATTGTAGAATATAAAGGGAGAGTGATGCTTATAAATGAAAGATACTAGTGTCAGGGAATTGCATCGATAAGAGAATATGTTCTTTTGTTATGGGATTTGTTATGCAAATTATACTTTTAACCTTGAATGAATTATCTCTTAACTTTGTTTTAAGGATAAATTTGTCTTTCCAAACATATCACCACGTCTCTTTCTCTTCTCTTTCTTTCATTTCTCTCTCAAACCAAACAATACATTAAATCACTCCTTTTCTCCTCTTTTTCTTTTTCTCCATTTTCTTCTCTCAACCAAATTAAACATTAGTCTTTATACACCCACTTTTATTTTATGTCGAAATAAACATGAAAATAGATTTCTAATATGATAATTTATTTTCAGAGGACTAATTAAAAAATGCCAAAAAATTGGTACACCGTATATATCATCAAAAATGTTTATTTTTTGATATACCGTAATTTTCGGTACGACATCACACCGTCATTTCTCGATACGGCAATGATATGGGTTTTTCCATACCGCATTATACCGTCGTATATCTATGTTTAGTTACATATTATAGTTACATTAAAATGTACTTACTTTATACAAAATTTGTTATGAAAATTAGCTTCATTTGCACATTTATGTCCATATTTTATACTCCTTCCGTCCCACTTATATTGTCCACATTATTTTTTGCTCGGTTTTTGAGGAGAGTTGTTAGTTGTGAGTAGGGATGTATAAATATGTGGGTCCTACAAAAAAGTTTTGTATAATAATTTGCCAAAAAGGGAAACTGGACAATATCTTTGGGACAACCCGAAATAGAAATTAGACAATATAATTGGGACAGAGGGAGTATTAGTTATTGTTCCAAAGGAACACTAATTTAATTAATAAAAAAAATCAAATTTTAATTCATATTTTAGTTCTATAATCCGTATATCCATATCTACCGATGCAAATTTATATAGACAAACAAATTTATATATAAAACTAATATAGATAATTTTATATGATTAAATTAAATATTAAAAAGGGTAATATTCGGTATAACGCTGCTTCGGTATACCGTGATATTTCGGTATGCCTTAATTTTTCGGTATATCGATATATTATGGTACGCCGGAATACGATACAGCCTACCGAAGCAATGATATGACAATAAATTTGTTTATATTGAAAATTCGGCATACCGCACCACGGTCTATCGAAATGTTCGGTAGAACAACGATATGTTTTTTCCAGACCAAATTATTTCAGTATGATATGCAGTATAGGAAAAATGCTAGTCAAGACTTAATGATTACACAAACTATTCAATCTCAATTTTAAATCAAACCGTGGATAACTGTCAACTTCATTAAAAATACATAATGCAGCAAAAAAGTTATTAGAAAAATATAATGGAATTTTAAATGTACTTGACGACGGTCGGAAATCTTGAATAGAAAACAAGACTTTCCAGACTATCATAATCTCGTCACGCCACTCAAATTAAATATGAATCTGGATCCCCCGATCGAGCATTACTTTTGTCATTACATGAAAGAAATTCAGAGTCATTGTCTGATATACAAATTAAGTTAAATGCTGATGTTATATAATAATTTAAAAATCATACAGAAGATATAAAACACATTATGTTAATGATACATAAGAGACTCATTTATGTTAAAGGTAAGCTAGGTAGTTTATCTTAAATATTAAGATCCTCTGTTTTCAGTTCATCATCATTTAACTTATTCGTGTTATTATTGATATAGGATTTATATATATGTTACAAATGGTTAGAACTTAGAAATTTTTATTTTTTAGACTCAATTACTTTTTCGATTTTGGAAAAATAAAATATAATTTTCTTTATTCATATGCTGCTTCTTTCACAATCATTTAGTTCAAATGTATGAAAATGACAACCGGTACTATTCATTAAAAAAATAGAATGTGCTTCCCATATGGGCAACTTTCATTACTTCCCATTCTTATTTTGATTACAAGTAGAACTTTCATAATTTAATACTAAATATTAAATTATGAAATCATTAAATTCAATAAGATAACAATAAGATAACGAGATTATAATTTTTAATAAGATATCATAAAATTCAATAAGATAACAAGATCATAATTTTCAGAAAACTAAATATATGATCCTGCCAATATCATAAATTAATAATCATTTTAAATTACCAATAACTAACACTAAGACAATTTATCGAAAAATAATTTTAGTTTTGCCTATTTTCTTCTTAAAACTTAAATATAATTGAATATCGTCTGTAACTTTTTCTAATTGCTTAAAAAAATGGTTTGGAGTAATATGAGTTTACTGTGAAATGATTATTGATGACGTGCTATGTTCTTTATAAATAATGTAGATTGAAGGTCCACTATTTTTTTTTTGGATGATGAGGGTAACCCGCAGTCACTATCGAAATGCGCATTGGGTAAATCTCGTTCATGTGCTCTAATATGCAAACAATACAGGAGAGTTCAATCACCCTAGGCTAACCATAGATGTTAGGCTTACATATAGCCGTCTTGGTGGATTTTGAAGGTCCACTATTTGTTTGATATAAATATGCAATATGTGTTATGTGCTTATGTGATGTTATATAATTTGTTATCAAATTATACTTGCTATTTTTAGCTTGTTGCTTATGTGGAGTTTACCAAGATCTTGCAGTAGAGGATCAAACTGATTTCTTCTTGTCTTTGTTGCATGCTTGCTGTTTTTAAAGGCCAAAGACAGCAAATTACAGTGGCCAAATCAAAAGAAAAGGTGAAATACTTGTGCAATATAAATATTCAACTTGATAATCACAGTTCTAATCATTATATTTATAGAATAATAAGCCCCAATCATTCTTTTAATGTTTGCTTTATGTAGTCTCTTTCCTATAATATTATATATAGAATAATGAGCCCCAATCATTTTTTTTAATGACGAGGAATCCACATTCGCTATCTTTGGTTCGCACAGGGTAAACTTCGCTCCTGTGCAATAGCCTGCAAACCACACAGGAGAGTTAAATCACCTTAAGGTGACAGACACACATAACATTTCTTGTGGGATTTAAACCCATGACCTTTCGATCCCGGGCCACCCACCTTCACCCCAATCATACTTTTAATCTTTGCTTTATGTAGTCTCTTTGCTAGAATATTTTCAGATCTCTTTCTACTGCATAAAATGTTTCATAAATCCCTTAGCCTAAGCCCTTCTCTTTGAACCATTCAAATCCTCTTTATAATACAAATACTCATTTTTGTTTACTCTGTCTCAGGAGTTGCTCATTCAGAGACTCAGCAGATTCAAATGGTAAGTTTTCTTGATTTTTCTTCCCACAAGTTGCCCTTTCCAGTATTATTTACAAAATTAATTACTTTATAATAAAAAAAAATTACTAAATAAAATGGATTAGCTAATTATTTGATAAAATTTATGTATTAAATTAATACTACCAGTGAACTATTATGATTTTTAGCCCAACCATTGCGCATTAGTTTCGGCCCCGGCCGAGAGCAAGGCCCCCGTTTTAGATTCGTCTTTTGGATTGAGGCCTCAAATTTGTACTCTACCTATCTCACAATTATTGTCCCACTTTTCAAGCCGTCCCACAATTATTATTAACTTTTTTTTTGGGCCATCACACATTTGTTGTCCTATTTTCTAAAATAGTAAATTATTACACAACCATCAACTCTCTTTAAAACGGTGCTGAAAAGTTTGGAGACAATGAATGTAGGACGGGGAGATATATATTAGTTTTTGTTGTACACAAAAGAGAGTAAAGGATATTTGGCCTAGCGGTAAGGTCCACTTTCACAATAGAAAGACTCGAACCTTGGTGATTTAAAAGTAATCGTATATGTTTTCCACTAGACTAAGAAAATTTGCTATATTGTTTATGTAACTAACATATATTTTAGTATCTTGCTTTAGGCAACCAAGAGGTTGAGTTGCCCCTACAAATTTTATGTCTCAATAGCGTCCATAAAGGTAGTTCAGCTTTACAATGTACTTGTATGTAAATCATAAGGTTATCCGGTTTTACAATGTACTTCACTACAAAAAAAAGGGCCTTTTGTAACAAAAAAAATTGTTGCAAAAAGGTATATTTTTGTTGCAATAAGTTATCGTGAGGAAAAAATTTCGTCACACGCCCGTCACAATAGGTCCGTCATTTTAGGTGTATTGTGAGAAAAGTACATTTTCGTCACAATAGACCATAGCTTATGTGACAAAAATTTCCTCGCATTAGGCTTTATGCGATGAATTTAGTTCCCCACATTAAACGTTATGTGATGAATTTAACTCGTCATAATAGACTTTATGTGATAAATTTAATTCATCACATTAAGCTTTATGTGATGAATTTAGTTCCCCACATTAAATGTTATGTGATGAATTTAATTCGTCATAATAGACTTTTGTGATGAATTTAGTTCCTCACATTAAACGTTATGTGATGAATTTAATTCGTCATAATAGACTTTATGTGATGAATTTAGTTCCTCACATTAAACGTTATGTGATAAATTTAATTCCTCACATAAGTCCTTATGTGATGAACGTAATTCCTCACATTAGGCTTTATGTGATGAATTTAATTCCTTACATTAAACCGTATGTGATAATTTAATTGGTCACATTAGCCATTATGGGAGCAAAATAATTTCTTATTTATTTTAATTAATAAATATTCAAATTTACTATATAAATGCACAAATGAAATCAGATTAGCACCAATAATGTGTTCTCATTGCTAAATACACAAATTTGTACAAATTATCTATGAAAGTCAAATATTTGTATATGTTCAATATTCTCAAGTACCGGCCGTGATCAAAACGTCGTTCTAAGTTGAGAGTCTACCTGGAATTCAAAATCACTTTGCATAACCATCTGCAAAACAAATAGTTTTGACAAAATAAAGTCATGACCCCCTTTATTGCTCATATGAATATTCGAAAAAATCTTTTCAAAATTATGTTTAAGAGCTAGTAGGCAGTAGCAAGTAGCAACTACTTCAAAAGTTCCAGAAAACTTGGAATAATTATTGACAATGGTGAAATTTGTAACCATGCATGTCTATTTCCACTTCTAGCCTCCAAATCAAATGACAATGGAAAGCCAAATAACTCATAAAGTAAATTTGCATATGTTGATCACATCACGTAGCCTAAAGCAATGAACATACTACATTCAGGACTTTGACATGAAAGGGAGACTAAAGTAAAATGCAAAAGCATACTATATGCAAAAAGTTACCTGAATAGACAAAGCAGAGTATTTATTTAAACTTCAAGATCACCTCAATCTGTTGAGGATAAAGAAAGAAAAATATAAAGAGATAAAGCATAAGGGATATTTAAACCAAAGGAACTAGAGTCAGAGATCATGAAAATCCAGCTAGTACAACAAATAATGAGATTAACGACTCTAACCAACATTAATCAAATTAACTCCAGCTAGAATATTCGACCCACGACTAGAAAGCACTTGCACTCCATGTCCCATTCCTTTAATATATCCCGATCGATGGCCGTGTACAGTTTTCATTATACCAGCCTCTGAAATTGGCTCTTCATCATTATCCTTAGATTGGCATTTCAACTTAATCATTTCATTCTGCAAAGCACATTTACAAATAGAATGGATGAACATGTTAAGTAACAACAAAAGTCTAGTTATGTTACAGTTTATAATTTAGAATCTTACGTATTTTTCTTGAGCATTAGAGTTTACAAATTCACCCCCTGTTTTAGCTCTTATATGTGTAACTTTAAAGAGCTCAATCTCACTTTTGTCCGTCTACATGTGCAACGAGCATGATTAAAGGTCATAAAACTTAAAACCATTCAATGAAACCCAACTGAAAAGTAAAAGATTTGGAAAAGAGAGTACCATTCAAAGTCTTCATTATAGCTTTCATCTATGTCTTCAGACTCTCCATTGTCACTTGTGTTCCATTCATTGGAAGGTATAATCTCATCATCTGCAACAATGCCATCATCATCCGTATTTGCATGTGTAAATCTTTTCTTATTCCCCAGTCACGCAAATCTTCACGTGATTTTTCATTATCTTTTGTTTTACCTTTAATGTCTAGTAATGTCCCCAATAAATTATCACATATATTCTTCTCAATATGCATGACATCCAAATTATGTCTAATTAGCATGTGCCTCCAATAAGGTAGCTCAAAGAAAATACTCTTTTTGACCCAATTGGCTTGATACCTTGCAATTCCACCCGTTCAACAAGATGGAGACTCTTCTACAACTTTAAGATCAGCTCTTATAGTACCTGATTATCAACAAATCATCATATTTAAGTTTATATCACAAAACACTAAAAAAAGCACATAAAGAATGAAGATATCTAGACTCTAGAGTGACAACTAGTGATTCTTTTAACTATATAAAGTCAATTTTCCACGAAATGAACTTCATTCAGATAACAATCAAAATTAGATAACAATCAGATAACAAACAAACTTAGTGGCCTATAGCAAGGGTTCTTAGTGGGCTTAAACTACTTGACTTCAATGGACGATCACAAAGGGAAATTCTCCTGTAACTTCACAATTTCACAATGAAAACTCTACCATTAACTAGCGCCGACTCTTAACCTTAAACTTAAGCAAAACAAGGAATGATCCAATTGAAAATTAAGGTAAGAGCTGACAAGAAATATAGCAGAGAGTTGGTCATTTGAGATTGGTGTAGAACATAAGAAGAAGCTTTTTGATGAGAACTTTATCATGGTTGTATAAGATTTCACCCCTGAACTGAAGATGCTCCAAATTCACAAGTCATACATCAAAACATTCAAGGAACATTCCTTTCTTCACTAAAGTATGGAGACATAGAATTATTATTAAGAACTTAGATTCAACTACTAGTTTACATTGAATACCTTGTATATGGTTTCTCTTTTTCAATTCATCATTCGCAGTTAGCTTCAATCACACAATTCTGTAATCTTGTATTCCTATTTAACTACGAAATCATATATTATTTCACTATTAACTAAACAACCAAAATCTTCAATTACAAAATTCCATATTTTCACAAGTAATTGAACTCTAATCTGTATCGAGAATCGAGAATCGCCAATCTACCGGACCTCAATCCTAAAACCTAAAACTTCATTCAGGTAACAATGTAATCTATGCTAGCATGAAAAACTCACTTATTGATGCTCAGACAGTCTGCGAACATCCATTCCAAACAAAACTTGCGATATCTTGCTGATTTCGTCCACTGTGCGATTATTACCACAACAAGGAAAAGAGAACTAAACAAAATACTTCCAATCAAGCAGGTTTAGGAGTAAGAGTGGGGAAGATTCAAAATGAAAATCCGATCGTTGGAGAAGAATTATGCTAGAAACGAAAATACCTAAAGATCCGAGGCTTCGTACAATAACTTGCTGATTTCATCCACTGTGCGATATTGAATCAGGTTTGGGAGTATAAACCGTAGGTCACCGACGATTCTCTCAAGCTAAATCTCAATTTTAGATTTAGGAATTTGTCCACTGTGCGTTGTTTCTCAATTTTTGTCCACTGGGCGTTGATTTGGGAAATTTGGTGATGAACCGCGCGACAATGTGGAGATTTGATTTATAAAGTTGCACACGTTGTTTCTGATTGATTTGCGTTGTTTCTCAATTTTTTTATTTTTTTCAAGTATTAAGATACTAATATTTAATACTAATATATTATATATTATGATAGGTAAAGTTGGGCACACGCGCACCGTACAAATATAATTTTTTAATACTAATATATTATATATTATGAAATTATAAATTATATATGGTATTTTAATATTTTGAAAATATTGTATCTTCGTATCTGATGTATCGTATTGTATCTTAATATATTGTATCTTCGTATCTGATATATTGTATCTGATGTATTGTATTGTATCTTAAATTTTAATATATTGTATTGTATCTTAATATTTTTGAAAATATTGCATCTTCGTATCTGATGTATTTTTGAAAATATTGTATCTTCGTGTCGGTGTATTTGATGTATTGTATCTTAATATTTTTGAAAATGTTATATCTTCGTATCTCGTATCATATCGGTATTTTGTCATGTTATATGAAATTGTATATGTGATGAAGTTTATTTGACCACATTAATTGACAAAATATGTGAGGAAATTAATCTGTCATATTAGAGTATATGTGAGGAATTCTATTTGGTTCCCTTAGATGATATGTGATAAAAAAATAAGTTGTGATAACGAAAAATATAATCCTCACAATAGGGGCAACGGTAATGTGAGGAAATTTGATTTTGTTGCATATATACTACGTAATGCAACAAACATAAAAATTTGTCACTTTAGATATACCAATTGCAACAAAATAAATTTCCTCTTATTAGCTTTGTCACAAATGTGACCTTTTTTTGTAGTGCTTGTATGTCAATCATAAGGTTATCCGGTTTCACAAAGTTTCATAAGCTTATAAGAATGTGGTACACTCGATTTTATTGTTAGAAATACCATGGAACGTAATTGGGACAGAGGATACGCACCCGACGGACGAACGTAGATCCCAACATTAAACTTTACGTTTCTTCTATTATAACCTACAATGGTTCAATGCAAATACAAATAATGTAAGACAGGAAAGAAAGAAAAAAAAAAAGCATTTGCAGAATGTAGAATCCATGCGAAACTCCGTGGTGTTTCCAGATGAGTAAAGCTGAAAAAGATGGCAAAGAATATATGTGCTCCGTTTCATTTGTGAATGAAACAAGTCACAAGGATTTGTGCAATATATGTAGTTTGTTTTTTCCTAGGTTTTCTGAATATTTTGAACTAGAAGAGTAGATTTGCCCTAGCCCTTTAGTGGGCCTTCAATTTGGCTCAATTCATGCGTTCAAATTCTGATGCATTAGTTGTGCGATTGTTAACAAAATTCGAAATCTCATAATTTAATATTTAGGCTCCGTTTAGAAGAGCTTATCTGTAGTTTATTTCAACTTATTTTAAAAAATAAGTATTTTTTATGTGTTTGGAAGAGCTTATAAAAAAACTTATTTTAAAAAATAAATTATTTTTAACTTATTTTTATAAGCTGGTAGGAATAGATTATGAAAATAAACTGTAGGTAGATTGACCATTGAAACATGATCCACACAAGGAAAATCACTTACAATTCTCATTGGTTATTAACAATACCCCGAAAACGTTTGGATCGAAATATGGCTTTCAAATTAAATTTGAACAGTGCCTGCTACAATTGGTTATTAACAATTCTTATTGGTAATGTTTTCTGTTTGCCACTATTCTTATTTGAGCTTTTGCACATTTTACGAGCCTCTTCCTTTTTGAATTGTTCGTTAATATTCCTATTGGTCACTAATAAATGTAAATGTAAATAGAGGTCGCTGACATAAAATTCAGAAAATAATAAATGAATGAAGCACCCAACCATAAGCACTCTTTCAGCTGCCATTGTTTTTTTGCAGAGGTAGATAAGTGGGGTCCACTGTGGGCTAGGAAAAGGTGAAATTGGACATTCATGTGCGCAATCTTATTACACTCACGGCTACCCTACAAATTAATGATGAGCCGAGGCTCGAGGAACGAGGACAGCAGATATGCTCGTTTCTTACACAACAGCTATTCATTCTCTAGTCAGAGTGACATGAATTATCTAGTCAGAATTGCAGAATCACCAATTAATTAGAAAATTACTTATATATAAATGAGAAATTAATAAGTATAAATATTAAATAATCAAAGAAATTCATTTAAATAATAAACCAGTTCTAACTTTAATTAATTTTTAATGTACAGTTAAACCTCGATAAAGTAATAATTTTGAGATTGAGAAAAAAAATTCTTTTAATGAGGTTGTTACTTTATCAAACATTATTTTAGTGCATTGACCCATATTCGAACCGAAATAAATGATCATTTTAGCGAAATTATTACTTTATCTATTATTACTTTATCAAGTTTTAACTGTAAATATTTGTTGATAGATAAATTCTTAATTTTAAACGAAATAAGTTGAATATTTCTTTAATTATTCAATTTATCAAGTTCAATACTCTCTCCATCCCAAAATTCTTGTCCACTATAGCATATTGAGTCGTCCCAAAATTCTCTCCCCACTTTCCTTTTTTGACAAATTATGACATGCAATTTTTTTTTTGTAGGATTTACAACTTTACCTAACTTTATACACAACTAATAATTTTCATTAAAAATCGCGCTGCCACCAAAGTAGACAAGAATTTTGGGATGGAGGGGAGTATTTGAAAAACTACAAGATAAAAACCCGAAAAAAATGTAGTTCTAATTTATTTAATAAATAAGGAAAGTTTATGTAATTTCTTCGATAAACTAAATTCATGTCAAATATTGTGATGGCCTTCTTCATAGGTCTTCAGATGGGCTTCTTGCGACAACGAAGACTTAAAAGACTTGAATTCTTGCTGAAAAATTATTGTAACCCTTGTAAAATCAATATTAATTATTTAAAAGACTTTTTTTTAATCAAATAGATTTTGTTTTCTTTTGTGAGGATTTTTAACGTATTTTCAACTGTATTAGTTACTTCGTTGGTATGTGAGTGTTAGTATTAGTACGTATAGGAGGGAATTTATCGTTAAATCAACAAATTCATCCACGTGACCGCACGCAATCTTTTATTTCTAATCTCCGCCAACCTCGACCCCCTCCAACGCCGCTGCAAGCAAACCTCCCACGTACAAAAAATGGCGTCTTCTCTTTCTTTCCCGTCCGTTTTTCCAGTGCCCCTCAGGCCGGAGGTTCCTCGCCGTGATCCCGAAACCGGGGAGATACGGCGACCTTCATCTTTATCTTATGCAGGGTGGGCAAGAACTTATCCTAGCTTAAGAATGGAGACGAGCAGAAATGGCAATCAAGAGTTCACTATACGCGATATACGAGTTCCTGCGAACACGGGAGCCGGGACGGCGACAGCGGGAGAGTAGTTATTTTTACTTCTTTTTTGTTGAATTTTGACTAAGCATTGTTGGATGTTACCTTTGTTTTCTCTGAATTATTAGCCGGTGGGTGATGGGAATCTGAATTACTGAATACTTTTTACGGTTTATTTGAATAATTGATGAATTTTCTTGAATTGGTATAAGTTGTCGATCGTGTTAAATTTTTCTGTTTTTCTTGTGTGATTTTAGGCTCTACCCATGAAGATTCATATTCATATTCATTCATTGCTTTTAGATATTACCTGAGTTTTACGCCCATTTGCCAAGTCGAGAAAATGTGGTATTTTAAATTATCAATTTTGCCGAAACAACGAAGATTTTTTTATTAAAAGGGGGGGCCTATCTATGGATTATGTATATATAATGTGGTTTGTTGGAGAGAGAGAGAGAGAGACAGAGGTGTTGACTCTGCAAATGGGATCCAAGGCTGGCTTCCGGCGGCTCTGCTACTGCGGTGGAGGTGGAGGAGTTTCGATTTTTAGGCCGAAGTTGGAGGCCATGGTGGTTTGACTAAAAGAAGAAAACTATTGACGGTTGAAAAAGGAGGTAATTTGTCTTTTGCCTTTTGCTGTATTGAATTCTGAGTATTTGATATTTTGGTGATCCGAATCTTTTGTGCGGAGCTCGAGAAGCCCGTGTTGCGATTTGAGTTATTTTAGCAATGTCGTCGGTGCTTGAGATAGTGCGTATGATCGTGTGTAGAAGGCGTTTTTCGTCTAGGACTTTATAGAGCAAATATCATTGACGGCATTGTACCCTATTGTCTATTCCCTATGGAAGTAGAGAAGATATCAAATAAAACTTGCTATTTACAAAGCCTGGTTATTTCCTATTTGGGAGTCTAATAGGCATTTAATAATGTCGGAGGGCTTTTCATTTTAATTTCAATCTCCAAATGTTATCCAAAGAAAGTAATGATTAGGGCATTTACTACTTCTGAGATACTCATGATCCAACCTTTTCAGACAAACTTCCACCATTTCTTTCCTTATTTCAGGTAGAACCCAAGAGAAAGAGGCCTTTTCAGGCAGTTACTTTCCTCCTTGATTTTCGGTACAAGATCTAGGAGTTATGTAATAATGAGGCAAGTTTCCTAGTACATATAATAACCCAACACAAGTCCCTTTTGAATGACATAACGGTTAAGGTGGATAGTCTGTGACCGAAAGATCATGGGTTCAAAACCCACAAAGGTCGCTATGTGTGATTCTGTCACCTATGGTTACCCTAGGGTGGTTGCATCTTCCTGTGTTGTCGAGGTTTACCCAGTACACACTTTCGGTAGTGGTTGCGGGTTACCCTAGTCATCCAAAAATTAATAACCCAACACATCACATACCCTACATCTTAATTATTCATTACATAATCATCACAACATTCAGTCCGATATTTCATTATCACATTAGAGTGCATGACTAGCAGTATGAGTTTAAAATATCGAGAAATTGATGAAATGGAGTTTAAATATGATTTCTAAGTAAAATTTGCTCGAGAGAAAGCATGGATGGATGAATACTAAAGGAGTAAACCAATTTCCTCAACTTGCCACCTAAATTACTCTCTTTCCATCCCATGCTTGGACTAAACTTAACTCCTCCACGCCTTAAGACTTCTCCAAAACATTCTTCTTCTTCCATCTTCAGCCGCTTAACCCGAAGATGCGGAGCACACATGAAGTCGATAGAGCTTAGTGAAGGAAACACCAAATACATTCAAGGAAAGAGAAGACAACACCTCTAAAATTCAAGATCAGCTTATGCATGTTTCTTTATGGTTTTCGCTTTCCGTTTTTCGAATAATTTGCTTCTTCTATTGCTTATAAAAACTCATGTTGATAAGTTAACTCTTGATAAGTTAACTCAAATCTGTTAAATGTTCTGTTTTCAGACTTGTTAGGATGTGAAGAGAGGTTGATTTCACCTATGTATATAGGTTTTGATGATGGGTTTTGAACTTAATATAATCCTTTATATCTTTACTAGTTGTGGCTAAAATTTCATAGTGATTGGAGTTGCCTAAGTATGTTAGAAATGACATGGAACTACATGTGTCAACCAAACCTCCCCTGTTTCGGACAGCTTACACATGTTACTGTATCATGCATTTTTTCACCAACATGCGTTTTGATTTTGAGCTTTTGTAAAATATAAAGGTTTTAGATATTGAAGTTAGCTTTCAATATTGCTTGGATTCATACTTATATCAGTTTTATATGTGAATCTATGTCTGAAATACTAAAGACCGTCTCTGCTGAAATTGAAGAAAAGTTGTAAAAATACTATTGGCTTGAATTGGAGAATAAGAATTTGCACTATTGGTTACTTCACATGATATCATGGTATTTTGATATGTGGTTTCTAATTTATTTATGCATTTGATATGGTATTAGGTAGCAAATATCGATGACAAAAAGGCGGAAGAAGATCACTAGAGGAAGACCTTTTTGATTGAAGGTATTTCTTGTGATTTGAGTTGTATGATATTATGATTGATGGTGATTTGAATGCGTTTTTCATGGATGTTTGATGGCCTGTTTGCATTACGACGAAGATTATAAGTGTAAACCTCACTCATGTGCAATACCCTGCAAACCATACAGGAGATTTAAACCACCCTTAAGGTGGTAGGGTGATAGGCACACATAACGTCCCTTAAGGTGATAGGCACACATAATCTTTCCGGTGGGATTTGAACCCATGACTTTTCGTTCTCGGGCCACCAACCTTCACCGCTATACCATCACATGGGGACAATGACAACACCTTTTATGTCTACTAGTTGTGGCTTAGCTTGACTTAGATGTGGATTATTCATGAATTGATGTTGATTTCCTTTATGGAAAGTGAATATATCACATTAAATTTGCTGTTTGCAAAGCATGGTTATCTGCTGGATGTCATTAAAAACCATTCTCTGTTTCAAAGGATGTAACAATTTGGGCATTTATTCTTCTGTTTGATGGTAACAATGGCTTCATTTGTTCAACTGTATGTAAGATTCAAGAAAAATTATTTCAAAGCTTCCTATTCCTTCCTGCAACATCGGATCAGATAAAATCATTGTCCCTTCTTACTACTACATTCTAAATATAGCTTTGTTTTCATGATGAACCAGTAGACTCTTCTTTTTGGTACCATATTCTTGAACCTTTTGGTATTCCATTATCAAATCTAATTGCAGCAATAGACTTCTTTTTCCACCACTGGAATTTTGCCTTTGTAGGGGTTGAAAGTCCTTATTCCGCCATTGTTTTTCCCCTTCATTCGACCCTCCCACGGCATGATTTCTCTTTTGTTTATATTTTGACCCTCCGACTAAAATGTCTTAGCCTCGACACTGGACATAACTTGTACCACATCTGTCAATGTTATACTTTCATATTTGTTAATCTAATCCTTTACATGTCAACTAGTTGTGGCTAAAATTTTAGTGATTGGAGTTGCCTAAGTATGTTAAACATTACATGTCTCAACCAAGCCACCTCTGTTTTGGACAACTTAGATATGTTATTGTATCATGCATTTTTCACCAACAAGAGTTTTTATTTTTAGGGTTTGTAAAACATAAAAGTTATAGATATAAAAGTTAGATTTCAAGATTGGTTAAGAGTCATACTTATACCAGTTTTCTATTGAAAGTTATGAATGAAATACTGAGACTGTCTGTTGGAAATTGAAGAAAAATTATCAAAGTATATTAAGCTTTTGTTATCAAATTATACTTGCTATTTTTAGCTTATGTAGTTGATTGGTGGAGTTTACCAAGATTTTGAAGTATTAATATTTCTTGCAAACTGATTTCTTCTTGTCTTTGTTACATGCTTGCTGTTTTTACAGTGCAAAGACAGTAAATTACAGTGCCCAAATCAAAAGAAAAGGTGAAATACTTGCGCAATATAAATATTCAGCTTGATAATCACAGTTCTGATCAATATATATTATAGAATAATAAGCCCCAATCATACTTTTAATCTTTGCTTTATGTAGTCTCTTTGCTAGAATATTATATTGCTATCTTTGGTGCGTACAGGTAAACCTCACTCCTGCAAACCACACAGGAGACACACATAGTGTTTTCAGTGAGATTTGAACTCATGACATTTTGGTCCCGGGCCACCCACCTTCACCCCAATCATACTTTTAATCTTTGCTTTATGTAGTCACTTTGCTAGAATATTTTCAGACCTCTTTCTACTGATTAAAAAATGTCATAAATCCCTTACCTAAACACAAATACTCACAGTAACTCACTTTTGTTTACTCTGTCTCAGGAGTTGCTCATTCAGAGACTCAGCAGATTCAAAGGATAAGTTTTCTTGATTTTTCTTCCCACAAGTTGGCCTTTCCAGTATTATTTACAAAATTAATTACTTTATAATAAAAAAAATTACTTAATAAAATGGATTAGCTAATTATTTGATAAAATTTATGTATTAATTAAATTAATTCTACCAGAGAACTATTATGATGATTTTTAGCCCAACCATTAAGCATTAGTTTTGGCCGAACCATCCAAAGCCACCTACTTAAGATGAGTCAGCCAGTTATGTTTGCCGCTTTCGGCCCCGGCTGAGATCAAGGCCCCCGTTTTAGATTCGTCTTTTGGATTGAGGTCTCAAATTTATACTCTTCCTATCCCAACAATTAACAATTATTATTCCACTTTTCGGGCCGTTTACACAACTAACAATTCTACTTAAAACTGTGATGAAAAGTTTGGGGACAATAAATGTAGGACGGGGGAGATATATATTAGTTTTTGTTGTACACAAAAGAGAGTAAAGAATATTTGGCCTAGTGGTAAAGCCCACTTTCACAACAGAAAAACTTGAACCCTGTTGATTTAAAAGTAATCCTATATATTTTCCCACTAGACTAAGAAAATTTGCTATATTGCTTATGTAACTAACATATATTTTAGTATCTTGCTTGTATGTAAATCATAAGGTTATCCAGTTTTACAATGTACTTGTATGTAAATCATAAGGTTATCCGATTTCACAAAATTTTATAAGCTTATAAGAATGTGGTACACTCGATTTTATTGTTAGAAATACCATGGAACGCCATTGGGATAGAGAATACGCACCCGACGGACGAATGGACGTATATCCCAACATCAAACTTTATGTTTATTCTATTATAACCTGCAATGGTTCAATGCAAATACAAATAATGTAAGACAGGAAAGAAAGAAAAAAAAAAGCATTTGTAGAATGTAGAATCCATGCGAAACTCCGCGGTGTTTCCAGATGAGTAAAGCTGAAAAAGATGACAAAAAATATATGTGCTCCGTTTCATTTGTGAATGAAGCAGGTCACACGAATAAGACTATTTTTATCGCAATGGCTTTTTCGAGGTCGGTCGAACAAATAATGTATTTGCATGAATAAAGAAAAAGACAAATACTATGGATTGAAATTCACATACGGCGACCTGTTCGTCCAAAGCCATTGACCAGCCAATGGGATGACGCCAAGTGTCGTTTTCTCATTGGTTGGTTATATTTTTCCAAAATGATAGAGAAAATCGGATATATCTTTTATATATTTTCGTAAAAAGTATTAAAAAATATATCAAAATTTGTGTTTTTTTAATTTATAAATAGAGACAATTTTTGCTCACACACTCAAATCCTATCATTTTTCTCACTTTTTGTTATAATTCTAAAAAATTTATTCTTTCTAACCATGGATCCAAACAACTACAATTCTCAAAATTTCCCTTACTCCCAATGCTATTATCCTAACTTCGAAGATTTTTACAATAATGTCTGTTTGGTGTCGTATTAGTGGAAAATGCTCTCAAAACCTCTCAAAACACTCCCCCAAAGTTCTTTTGATTTAATTTCGCTTTTCACTTTCAATTATTATTGTGTTTTATTAATATTAATTTAAATGAGTTTTACATTTTATTCTATTAATTTAGTTAATTATTATTAAAAATAATAATATTATAATTACATAATATAAATAAAAATATATAATTTGATAATTGAGTGTTTGGGTGTTTGGGGTGGTCACGGATAAAAGATAAAAGTGGAGGTGGTTGTATTAAGTTAAAAGTAACATGTTAGCCCTTCTTCAGCAGCTACCCCTTCCCTGCTTCTTCAGGCGGAACTCCAGCTACCCCTGCCCCTGCTTCTTCAGGCGTAATTCCAGGTTGAGGACCCAAAAGCATCACTAGCTTGCGCTCTGATCCGAGTAGCATGAGGCACGTGGAATCCCGTGTGAATTAGCAAGGTCAGCTACCGCGGCCCCCTGCTTCTCCAGGCGGAACTCGAGCCGAAAGCATCACTAGCTTAAGTTCTAACCCGAGTAGCATGGGACACGTGGAATCCCGTGTGAATTAGCAAGGACCACCTGATAGCAAGAAATGCCACTCAAATTAAACAATTAGAAATTATCAGCTGCTTTAAGCATTCCATCATGGTTTTAAGTGCACTTTACTTCAATAAAACACCCTTTCCCACAACTACATAAATAAACTGTATGCAACGCCCAGATTCACACAAGAAAGGAAGAGCTTGTAAGTACTGACTGACATAAGGAAACTTAGACTATCTATGAAGCTAGATTGGCAAACTCAGTATACATGTACCTCTCTTTGTAGCCTAACAAGTCTGTAAACATAACAATGACATATTTTGTACAAGTGATGTCTACGAACTTCAAACAGAGTAAAAAAATTGCAGCACCTCTCTTTGCAGCCTAACAAGTCTGTAAACATAACAGTGATAGATTTTGTACACGTGATGTCTACGAATTTCAAACAAAGCCAAAAAATTGCAGCACGTTTTAAATGACAGACATCACTCCACAAATCTCAAACTCGTATGACTGCATTTAAATTTGATTTTAAATGCAGACATCACTCCACAAATCTCAAACTCGTATGACTGTATTTAAATTTGATAGCCAAAAGAAGAGTCTAGTAGTTCATCATGAAAATAAGTTATAAGCAGGTTCTTCATGATGTATGATGCATGAGATGTTGGAAATCAAGATTACATACACACACTTGTAATGAACAAGGCAAAGTATAAGGGAGTTCTCTATATGATTTTCCTTAGCTACCCTACAAAAAATAATTACAGTAACCTTGAAGCTCTATCTACCTATCTATGTTTGCCTAGTTACATATCTTTTCTTCTTCTTTCGTATTCGTTTGAATAAATAATGTAAAGCACAAAAGAGAATAGAGAATAGGATGAATAGAAAAAACACAAGGTTTATGTGGTTTGGCAGTTGTAGTAAAATCAAAGAGAGAGGCAAAAACATTACAATCTTAAAGCATGCATGCATTCAATACAGCAACACCAAGAGGAAGAAAATCACACAAGAATAAATGAGTGAGCTAGTTGGGATGGCATAGTGGTGAAGGTGGGTGGCCCGGGACCGAAAGGTCATAGGTTCAAATCCCAGTGGAAACGCCTATCACCTGTCACTTTAGGGTGGTTAAGTGTGTGAGAACAAGATAAAAATGTTAAGTGTGTGAGAACAAGCATGGAGCAGTATTTCTCTCTCTCTCTCTCTCCCTGGTGCACGAGCACAAGTATATATATATCTGAACAATTTGATAATGGAGTAGAAAAGGTTGAAGAATATGGCAACAGTAATAAATTCATCATTCAAAGAAGTGTTCATTAAAAGAAAAAAGGTATTTAAGGAATGGAATAGTAAGATGGGAAGCAATTATTACTATCAATTATAAAGCAAAAGAAATGCATTTAAAGCAAAAAGTGCAACCACATTTGTTACTGCGGATTACAAAGCACCATATTAGGAAAATTCCTCCAACATCAATTGCTACCCTACTACATCTCCTCATTACCTCAATAATAAAGCAAATCTACATGGATTCTTGAATAATCCACATCAAACAGGATCTAAGAAAAAAAAAAGAAAGTTTATTGATTCTTTAGATGCTTTGAATTGGATGCAACAGAATACCAGTGATTTACCTTCTGTTTCAACACTTCCTTATCTAGTCAACCTCAATCGGCTTCAATAAAGCACCTTCATAGACCTAAAAAGCAATCAAAATACAGCATAAAAACACAAGTCATCACACACAAACACACACACACGAATCCCTCCTTTCTCCTCCTCCTCCTCCTCCTCCTCACACACACGAATCACACACAAGTCATCACACACAAACAAACACACACACACAAGTCATCACACACAAACACACACACAAGTCAATCAAACCTCCTCCTCCTCCAGCTCCTCCTCCTCCTCCTCCTTTCTGCTGCTTCTTCTTTTTTCTCTCTAGAAACACACACACACGTATATATATATATATATATATATATATAAGAAATGCAGAGAAATAGAAGGGAATAAACCAAACAAAACTCATCAATATCCGTAAACGTCAAACCAATCGTTTTCTACATAATAAAGCGATCAATACAAAAACCGTACGCGAATTCAAAGCTCAGATACCGCCTAATTATTACAGGAACGGCAAAGTTAATCGATCTCACGCAATTCCGCTTCCCAGAGTTCCGGCGTCTCCACCGGACCGCTTCACCAAGTTCCGTCATCTTCATCGAACTAGTTCCGACGAGTTAAAGTGAGAGCGGGCATGGTTTCCGTGCGAGCTACGGGGAGAGATTCGGCGATGATATACTCGATAGGTGCAAGATCGTAATGGAGAGGTTCCATCCTGGGAGGACGCGACGCATTGTAGATCAAAGCGAAAGATTGAAGCATTTTAGCAAGCAGTGAGGAGGAGAGAGATGAAACCCTAATATTGCGGGAATGCGTAGCGAGGAGGAGAGAGATGAAACCCTATTATTGCGGGCTGTTTTATAGGGATTATGCTGACGTGGCATAGTGGGTGTTTGGAATATCTTATTAAAAGTTGCTTTCAGCTTTAAGTTGGTGCGAGGGTATTTGAGACTCCCATCTTAAAGTTGAGATTCTCTAAAATTAGGTTGAAAATAGAGAAACAACTGAAGTTGCTCCATCCTTTTAAATTTCAGCTTATAGCTTGTGTTTTTTCTACACCAAATTACCCTTAAATAGTTTTATCTAATTCCAGAAATATCTCTAACCCTAAAATAGTAAGCAGTATTTAGTAACACTAAGGACAAAACAAACATTTCTTTTAAAAAGTAACAATAAACTACTTCTATCAATAATAATCCCAAAATTCTATTTTTCCCACTTTCAGTATTTATTTTCAAATACTAACTGATTTTCAAATAAGTTACTTCCTGCAGCTTTCAGCACTTATCAATAAGCTTCCGCTACTCCAAAGCTTCCCTTAACATGCACCCGCATTGTGTTTGGAAATCGAAGATTACATCCACCGTGCTGTATGAAAGAGGTTGCGTTACAGGCCTAAAACGCCACCGTTTTTTCCATCTATCACGTGCAAAGGGAGTTGGATGTACCCGCCACGAGAGATGGCGTCATGTGGATTTTTTGGATTTATGTTCTCAGTATTATGTTTTCACTCATCAAATTCATTAAAGAATCCATTAATAATCACAATAATAATAATAATAATAATTATTATTATTATCATTATATACAGTAATAAATAATTTAAAAGTAAAATCCTTCACATTGACGCTCGATAATTTAAAAGTAAATTCTTCACATTGACGCTCACAAATCACAATCACCTCTTATATTTTCTTCTTTGAATTCTAATGGAATATCGGCCTCAGGTGCACAATAAACTATGCAATTAAATATCTATTCGCTATTTAACATAATTGTGAAAGGTAATTAAGAACAAATAAATAGGTAATATCAATCAATTCCCTACTTTCACAAACCAACAAAATATTTGTTAATCAGTTGCAAATGAGTTAAAATCCTTATACAAAGATAACAAAATACATTCAACCACCTCCAACCCTCCCTTACAATACAATATTCCCCTAAAAAATCTACCAACCATCCACAATTCTTCTTCCCAATTCTGAAGGAGCCATTTTTTCTCTTTTACTATGAGGGATAATTTTTTCCTCCCCTATATAATTAAATCAATTATTTTTTAAAATGCATAACTTAAAAAATAAATAAAATTTTCAATAAATATCACCTACAATTTTTATTGTTATGCAATATATGATTTTCATAAGTAACTTATTTTTTTTTCAATTAATGTATAATTTTAATTATATGACAGAACTGCATTTTAATTTGATTTATAAATATAAACAATAAGAATATGTGTGGAATTTTCTTTTTTCTGCTTTAAAATAGGGTTTTTCAATTAATGTATAATTTTAATTATATAACATAATTGCATTTTAATTTGATTTATAAAGGTAAAAAATAAGAATATGCGTGGAATTTTCTTTTTTATGCCTTAAAATAGGGGTTTTCAATTAATGTATAATTTTAATTATACGACAGAATTGCATTTTAATTTGATTTATAAAGGTAAAAAATAAGAATGTGTGGAATTTTCTTTTTTCTGTTTTAAAATAGGGGAGAATGGTCGGAGAAGAAATACTATTTCTGCCGTAAGATAGAGAAATGACCCCCATAAAATACGGGAAACCTTGGAGAACTCCGCCGTCGCATAATTCTTGTGGAAGGAGGAGAGACCGGATGGCCATGATCGTTTGATTGTAGAGGAAACGGTGATGGATACATGGGGAATGTCGTTAATGGCCAAAGTGAAACTCTTGGCTGCCTCTGCCCAGCGGTTGATTCATCCCAACATATCTGCATCGGTGAGAGAGATTTGATTCTAATGACATAATAGAAGCAAAACATCGAGACGAAACACAGACACACAACACATAACAATAGGACGAAAGCACCACGGATGGATACAACTCTGTATATACCAAGCAGCTATCAAATAAACTGGACTCTGTTCTAAATCATCTACTTTTAGCTCACTACTGTCGTTTTGTAGTATCTAAGGGCATCTCCAGCCATTACATTAAACTCAAACTCATTTTTCAGTATCTATCGCATTCAATAGTAATTTAATTCCAAACATCAAACTAAAACTCAAATTCAAAAGAACATTCTCTCTATATTCTTTCTATACATCTTTTTAATTCCACCTATATATTTTTTCTAAATTACATATTAACCCACTCAATTTTGAAACTTCAACTTTCCAAACCTATTATCGACTTTTCCAAACTTATTACAGGTTTTTCGAAACCTATTACCGTTTTTCCAAACCTATTATCGATTTTTTCAAACCTATTACCGGTTTTTCCAAACCTATTAGCGATTTTCCAACAAATACGTTACAAATGAGTTGGTTTGCCAATGATTTTTTCCACAGCCGACGTCGTTTTCTTCCCCATTGTTATCTTATATTTTTTCTACAAATTAAATATTTCTTTGCCATCACTGAACTAGAAAAAGAAAGGTAAAGGACTGAAAAGTAAATAAATAGTTTTGCAGAATGGTCCAATGAGTATTAAACAGTGAAAACTCATTTATAAGTATTCACTGTTCAAAAACACATTTATTTTGAGTTTTGCAGTAAAAAATGGTGTATGGTTGGAGCAACTCCCCTACTGCAAAATGAGTTTTGCAGTATGGTTGGAGATGCTACCAAGGTGGCCTAAAAAATGTGAGGGAGGAAAGAGAAAGAGGGACCCAGGTGGGTTTGCCCTCAAAATGCTACCAAGTGGTTCGAAATGCCTTGGCCAATGAGGTGCTGCCATTTGGCATCATCCAAGTGACTCTTAATTTTTTTTCTAAATAGAAAAATATGTATTTTTTTATAAATATATATTATAAAAATTATACCAAAATTCATGATTTTTCATTCTCTATAAATAGAGCTCAATATTGCAATACTTATTCACATCTTAAAATACCTTTTATTTTATCTCATTCCATTATTTACTACAAATATCAATCTTTCTTTTAGTAATTATCATGAATTCATATAATAACAACTTCTCCAAATTTCCAAATTTTTCTCTTTTTAATGATGTCTTAGAGGTCGAGCACCGAAGGGAAAAATAATGAGAGGTTGCATCATCATGCATAATATGATTTGTGGAAGATGAAATGAGCACTTATTTAAACTATCAAGATCCCACAAAATTTATACAAGATCAACTTAGTTGGGTGATCATCAGGCTGGAGATGGAGCGGAAAATAATAATTTTGCATACTCTACATAAAGGATTGTAAGCCTAGCTAATCATATGACAACCAAGTCACAACTTGAGAAAAGAGCATATTAGGCGTAAATTCGGCGATGATAACTGAATTTTATTTACTTTTTTATTTGTAATTTTTGTTTTTCATTATTTCAATTTTGTCTTTCAATTACTGTCCTATGTTCCCTATATTTTAGTTTGTACGAGTTTCAAGCTTTATAATTTTTTCTAAAATTTTAGTTAATTTTTACGTATTTAAATTTACATAATTATTATTAATACATAACAATATAAATATTAAATAATTAAAATATATAAAAAATATAGTTGGTGGGACATGGTTGGGGTGGTTATGGATAAATGATAAAAAGTAGAGATGATTGGATTGAAAGTAAAATAAAGTATAGATAGAAGAGATAAATTAATTAAATATTAGAATGGTTGGGTATTTAGGTGGTCAGGGATATTCGTAGTTTAATGATCGAAGATAAAAAGAATTATAAATTAACATAAAGTGAATTTAATAAGTACTCCCTCCATCCCACTTAACTTATCCAATATTCATTTTCGAACTGTCTCAACGAACTCTCCAATTAAAAAAAGTAGATCACACACCTTTAACAACTCAAGTCAACTAAAAAATATTAATTAATTATATAGATCTCACACTTCTACCTCACACATTTATTAATCTACATCAATTTTTCTAAATTACTCTGTCGAAAAGAAAGTGGACAAGTTTGGTGGAACGGAAAGAGTATAATATATATATATATATATATATATATTTTAAATAATTATTTTGTTTGTAATCAATTCATTATTTCTTAATAAATCTGTAATATGAAATCATTTTTCAATACATAGGAAAGTTAAAAATACAATATTTTTCAAAAAGATAAATTAAATTCAGCCTTCATCTACTGTGGCGGCTACATTTTGTTACAGTAATACTTTATTTAAATACGTATTCATCGTGAAGTGATTAAACATTCTAATCATTCGGTACTATTTAGTAGGTGGTTGCAATAGCTTAAATTATTCAATTTATAGCTTAATTTAAGGAAAAACTGTTTTGGGGTGTTTTCAACAGCTTAAATTCGAAAAAATTCTCTACATTTAAGTTGAATAAGTTGAAGTTGGTTAAGTTGGTTTTTACCAACTTCTCCAATTTAATGGTATAGTTGTAATTTCGGATAAGCTATGATTTGACATTTTACTTATAAATCACAAAATAAGCTACTACAGTATAAATTTTGCAAACACTATTTTTTTAACTTTTCCCGCTTTTAAGAAGTTTTTGCAAACACACCCCAAATTCTCTAATAAGTTATTTTTACCAACTTCTCCATAATTTAAGTACTTAAAAAAAGCTTAAGGTGTTGCAAACACCCCTTAGTGGCAGAGTCAAAGATTGGATTGAAGTCAACCGAGGTGTAAAACTTCAAAAAATGAAAGAAAAGAAAAGAACAAAATTCAAATAATTTGTATAACTTCTATACAAAAATGTAATAACATTAAAAAAATATAAAGTTATATTTTTCATATTATTTGAATTATAATATCAAAACATATAAATTACATTTCAAAATAAGGAGAATCGAACACAGAACCATTTTTAATGGAGCCAGGGGTTCGACCAAACTCCTCTAGCTTATTATAAATAATAATAAACTCAAGAATTAATATGTTTTGTTTCTTTTAGGTACGGTTATTAATGAGAGTTGGAAATTGTATATGAAAATATATAAAGTGGTGGGTCCCATAAATAAAGTTAATAAGGAGAATTAAAAGTTGTGTAGAGTGATGAATCCTATAAATAAATAAAAAATTATCATTAATAAAAATATGACACATTCTATGAGATAACTAAAAAATAAATAAATATTTTATATGAGATGAGGAAGTATTAATTATACTTAATTGCATTAGTAGAGTCTAATTAACTTATTAATCATTGTCAAGGACACATTCCAAGGACACACTTTTGGCTCAGGTACCTTGATTTTCCGAGGTTGATTGGTAGGGTCTACCCTAGCTAGACAAATGTGTAGTTACAATTTGTGGGAAACATCAGACTATTTTTTAAGTTTAATGATGAGGTGACGCGCGCGATCCGAGGGCGACAATTATCCTCTCTTTACCTAATTATTCCCGTAAGTATGTTTTTTAATTCTTAAGTTGCTATCTTAATTTTTTGTCTGCATTATGTTTACACATTTGAATTGTATTTTATTACTCTCTCCATCCAAATATATGTATCTATTTTCTTCTTTTGTCTGTCATAAATATATATGATTATTAGCAATTTTTTTGTATCTAAGTAAATCTTTCACCAATTTTAATACATCTAATTAATATAATAATATAGAAAAAGATTATTTTATTCAACTTTTATAATAGCAAACACAATTATGATATTATTTTTTTAGTAATTTACTTTAATTTACTCAAATTTCAATACCAACATTTATCTAACTTTTATATCATTAAATTTTTCTTAATCTATGTGAAAAAATAAATGAGCATATAAAATAGGGGCGGAGGGAGTATTTTAAGATTTCATTGATGCTTTTGAAATGCAGTTTTTTATTTCATTCTAGCTAATTTGGTCATGTGGTTCGATTTTTTTTCTCAATTATAAGTAATATTTGATAATTTATGATAGATAAATTTTCTTTTAACACCTTGTGATTGACTGTAAAATAATAAATTTATTAATTAATTATTCATTTTTATAAGTAAACAAGCTTAATTATTTTTGCAGGATTAATATAGACATAAAATAATATTTTATGTGTATTAAAGACAAAATTGTAAATTTATGGTTTTTCATTCCGATATAGTAATGATTCTGAATCTGCATGCTCAAACCAAATTGCGGTACTGAATGATTCTACTCATTCCAAATCATAAAGTAATTATCATGAACTTGAATCTGATTCTATGTTGCGAACCAAACGGCCCCTAACTTTTTTTTTCCTTTATCTTTTCTTTCTTTTTTCGTCCTATATCACTTGTCTAGTTTTTTTGGCTGTTTGTGCTTAAAGATGTGAGACTCATATAATTATTTAACTGTTTAGAATTGGTTTGAATTGATAAAGATGTGAGACCCATTTTTTTCTTTAGAAACTGAACAAGTGAGATAGGATAACCCGAAAAGGAATAATGGACAAGTGTAATGTATTATTTTCACTCTTTCCCTTCTTTCTTTATTTTTCTATCTCAATCATGTATTTTCTCAATTAAATACGTCAACTAGATAATAATTATAAGGGAGCGTTTGATTCGCAGTCTAGAATCGGATTCAGGTTCATGATTATTCCTTCAAGTTTGGAATTGGCATATTCATTTCAATAGAACCGTTTGGTTTGAATCTTTAGGTTCATGATCATTACTATATTTGATGTTTGGTGATCTGGATCTTTTGGAGTGAAATTTCACAAAATTTTATTTTATTATTCTTTTATAAATAATTAATATTATTAATTTTGCATAAATCATAATATAGATACGTTTGTTGAGTAAAATACTAAAAGTGACATATTTAAATTTTCTTAAAATAACATAGCGATATAAATGTTTGTCTTATGAATAAAATAATCAGAAGTTTGTATTATATCAAAGACGGTATATGTGAATTTAAAGCATGATTACTATTACTGATCCTCATTACAATAAATTCAAAGTTCGTTATTTTTTTAAATGTTAATAACAATGATAGTTCTAATTTAATATATATGCACCATAGCTCTTTTTCCAGAATTCTCTTCTTATTTTTTTTATTGCTGTGATTTAGAAGAGTTGTTTATGGTATATAAAATCATAAAATTACTAATAATTGTGATTATGAAATTGACTTTATTTTATTGAATGTCCTCGTACCGCACGCCCATATATTTCAAAGAACGAAATATGAAATATCATTGTTGAATATATTAAGAAGCAAAGTAAAATTAATTATTTGTGTTTGCAAGTTTTTAATTATTTGTTTATTATGATTATTATTATTATTATTATTATTATTATTATTATTATTATTATTATTATTATTATTATTATTATTATTATTATTATTATTATTATTATAACATTATACTTTTGTCTTTGAATTTCAACGCCCTTTTTTCATTTCATTTCATTTCTGGTAATATTTTGACTGAATTAACATATTTTATCTGCCCATTACAATTTAATTACCGTTTCTCAAAGTATTCATGTGGCCGCGGGTAAATACTACTCCGACAAAAACCCGACGCAGTAGGGTTCTTCTTCTGAATGTTCTTTACGACCGCAATGGCTCCCATTTTCGCTCTGCATTTTGATAACTCTCGCTTCCGGAAAGAGGAGCTCCGCCACTATGACGTATTCAAAGCCCCAAAGATGTTTCCAGTTTTTCTCTGCGTTGCCAAGAAGGCCGTCGCTGCGCCCTCGTTGAAGATGAAAAGGGGAAAGAACGGCGAAGCGGAGATCACGGTCGAGCCGCCGAAGCGCGGAACCTAGTGGCGTGATGTCATTCTGCTTTGGTGCTGTCTCTTTTAGTAGTTAGCTGAGGATTGAGATTGTTTTAAGGTTTTTGTTTTTGGATTCTTCGGATTTGGTGGAGAATGATTCGTTCTCCCTTTACTGATTGCATTAAAATTATTAACAATCTTGTCGCATTTGATTTTTCATTATTTCTGCGCTACTTGTACATTTTCTGGGTAGAATAAGTTTGTAGGTACGCTTTCATTATCGGAGGGGGTCTAGTAAAGGAATCTTCAGCGCCGGCAGATATTAATATAGTAGATGTTTGGTGAAGAAGAAGAAGAAGAATAAGAAGAAGAAGAAGAAGAAGAAGAAGAAGAAGAAAAGGCCATGTTGACTAAAGACGAAGATTTGCAGCTGATGAATCGAGGTTTGTGTCTTGATTTAAATCCCAATGTCTTAAAACTGCAATAATTGAAGCAATGAAGCCCATGGAGAAAATAATTAATTCACTTGGTTATTCTGAAACATTAATTCGGAGAAAATTAGTGCGTGGCAATTAATACTGACCAGATTTTCCAATTTATGATGCTTACCATATAATCTGCAGTACTTTTTCACTTTAATGATGTGTATACATTCATTTGATTGATGGATTAGGCTTCACGAGTTCAAGTATAGTAAGATTCAAGAGAAACTGTTTCATAGATTCAAGCAAATCCTTGTTTTCTGAGAATCTGCTTGTGACTTGTTTGCATGATGAATTTCTAGACTCTTCTTTTGGCCTGAACCTTTTGTATTCCACTATCAAATTTAAATGCAGTCACACAAGTTTGAAGTTCGTAGGTATCACTTGTAACAAATTTGTCACTATTATGTTTACAGGCTTTTTTTTTGGATGACGAGGGTAACCCACAGCAGCTACCGAAGTGCGCACTGGGTCATCCACTCATGTGCAATAGCTTGCAAACCACACAGGAGAGTTCAACCACCCTAGGCTAACCATAGATGACAAACAACACATAGCGGTTCCAGTGGGATTTAAATTCATGACCTATCGGTCCCGAGCCACCCACCTTCACCACTACGCCATCTCAAGAGGACTTGTTTACAAACTTGTTAGGCTGCAAAGAGAGGTACATGCATATTGAGTTATCTTAGGTTAATTAGTTATCAATCCCCCCTTGTTTACAAGGAGGAAAACTCCCACTGCACAATAATATCACCATAGGCGGCCTCTTTGAGCTGAAGGCCGCCTATGATGATATTAAGAGGAGAAGGGGGATCTGGAAGGGGGATTAAGTCTGCAATCTAGCTTCATAGATAGTCTAAGTTTCTTCATGTCAGTATTTACAAGCTCTTTCTTTCTAGTGTGAATCTCAGAATCTAGGCGTTGGCATACAGTTTATGTTATGGGAAAGGGTGTTTTATTGAAGTAAAGTGCACTTGAAACCATGATGAAATGCTTAAAGCAGCTGATGATTTTTAATTGTTTAATTTGAGTGGCATTTCTTGCTATCCTTAAAGAAAAGGCTCCTGTTAGCACCTTGCAAGGTGGTCCTTGCTAATTCACACGGGATTCCACATATCACATGCTACTCAGGTCAGAGCGTAAGTTTGGTCCTTGCTAAATTCACACGGGATTCCACATGTCCCATGCTACTCGGGTGTTTTAAGCTATCGGTTCCAACGATCCTTCCGCAGTGTTTGATTCTTGAATGTTATTAGTAAAAACTGATAATCTTAACCATCTTGTGATATGTGTCACTTTCTTTGTTGAAATTTTGGTTAAGAGTACATGCTGTTATTCTGTCTGTTTCTTAGGGTTTTAGGGTTTATGACAGGATTCCACATGTCCCATTCTACTCGGGTCAGAGCGTAAGGTAGTGATGCTTTCAGCTACTAGACTTTCGCAATCTAGGATGCAGCATTCAGACTACTTCGCCTGGCAGCACAACACTTGTATTGCTCTCCCACAACCCCGTTTTCAGCTCGCCGCTACTACGGAAATTGCTTTTACTTATCTCTTGATTAATATTCACACAGTTCAGAAAGAAATCAAATTGCAGTACCCAAATCCAAAAAAAAAAAACTGTGGTTTTAAATACTTCTGCAATATAAATGCTCTATTAATCTTTGCCTTCTGTAGTCTCTTTGCTAGCATATTTTGTGACCTCTGTCTCCTACTATTTTCAGTCAATTTTCTCTATTATCTTTCATGTTTCATGATGATTTTGTTTATTGGTTTCAGCTACATGGGCACAATAACTGGCATATATGACTTGGATACTGTTTGGTGGCCGAATTCGCATTGGTGTTCTGTTAAGGTATGCGCCACATCCTCAATCCTGCTATGGCTAGATAAACTTGATATTATCCAGTTCCACTTCTACGAAACGACAGTAGTGAGCCTGCTTAAAAGTAGATGATTTAGAGCAGAGTCGAGTTGTACTTGATAGCTGCTTGTCATATACAGAGTTGTATCCATCCATGGTAGTATGGTATCCCGTGTGAATTAGCAAGGTTACATCATGCTTTCATCAATAGGATGAAAGCAAGGAATGGTAGTTACATCATGATTTCATCAATCATGCAATTCCAGCAACACCAATCTGTCACCAGCAGGCCTCAAGATTTTATGCAGCCTCAAGTAGTACAGCCACCTCAATGTTCAAAACTCCGTACATTCAAAGCCCGTCTCAGTTTCTCCTTCAGCAGCAACTTCAGATCCTCAGCAGGTTTTCCCTTCAAACTCAGAATCCTTGCTAATAAGTAAATATGTAGTTGAACCAGATAGCCCACATCAAGCAGTTAATGGTGCTGGGTTTCCCTGCAATCAACCTATTCATTTTCATAAATATCATCATATGAATCAGAGCATTGCCTTTGAGGAAATTCTTTTTATCTAGTGATCTTGATGAACTGAAGCCAATCGATCCCAAAGTTAGCATTGCCTTTCTTGTAATCAGAAATCTGTATACAGACACTGACTAACATTTATTGTATAATCATAGGTTTCCTGAGTCCCTGACACAAGAAATATACTTTCAGCTAGCCACATAAAGTGGGAATGCAGTACTAACAAATAAAGGCAGTTATGGATTCTCTTCTTCAAGCCTGCACACTACCCAGCCCTATGGCCGCTCAACCTTTCAGAACTAATGTTTTTACCTGTATAAGTGAGTTGTTTTTGTATTGTCACCTATTAGTAGGTAGCTAATGATGTGTCTGAAGCTCTTAGTGTTCCCATGCACATATTCTTCGCAGTACCTAGGATCAGTGATGGAACTCCAACTTTTTAGTTGGAGGGTCGAATGAAGTGAAAAAACAAGGACGGAACAAATAATTTCAACCCGTACAAAGAAGAAATTCCGGCAGCCGGAACATATTGCTGCCTTGATCAGAGTTCTTTATATACCTGCATATTGCATTGTACAGCATAGGTCCCAGTCACTGAGAGCGCCGTTCTCCCTCCCTTTTTTAATTTTTTCTCTCTAAAGTCTACGCTCTCAATTAGTCAAAGGATTATCCAGGAACTATACCGAGGTATTGCCACCATAAGGTGACAGGCTACACAGAATGGCTTCAGAGGGATTTGAACCTAGGACCTATCAGTCACACGAACACTATGTTTAGAGTATAAACATATTGACCAGGACACCAATACGGAACTAAAGGGGTCAAGGTGGGTCGACCGACCCCACGCCCGAATTTTGTCTTAGTATGATGTGACATTCGTTCCAATACTATATAAATTTAATGGTAAATAAAAGTAAAAAATCAGTGTAGCTCAGTTGGTTTGTCTCTGCCTTCATTAAAAAAGGTTTTGGGTTCAAACCCCTTTGCAACGTTTTAATTCTTTTCCAGCAATTTTTTTTTTTTCCCAATTTAATAACTATAAATCCTTATTTTCTTACCTACTCCTACTTTTCAGCCTGGAGCAGTTCTTCTCAACATGAGACAAATATATGTTCTATGAGCTAAAAAGTCTTAATTCTATTTTAATTTCACTATTTTTTTTTTCCAATTTTGCAACTCTAATTTCTTATTTTCTTAGATATTTACTATTCCTCTGACATTTAACGACCCTCGATTTTTTATACATCTATAATTCATTCTTTTCGTTTCAATTTCAATCACAGATTTTTTCATAGACTTCCTTCAATTTTGGTTTGCTAGAGTTAATACATTTAACAACATTCGATATTTTTTTTCGGCTCCGCCTTCCCCGGGCAATGGCTTGTTTTCTACTTCGATCCCCGCTTAAAAGTTCTGATACAGATACAACACAATATGGACGTGAGACACAACTTTTTTAAGACCTTGGGACACAACACGCAGTTTTATAATTTTTTCATATTATGTACAACATATATTAAAACATATTGGACACGACAATTAGAGTGCCACATCAAAGTATCCGACACGATACGTTGAGATTTTCTTACTGGTTCGTGCAGCATGGTTCTCTTCTACCGTGCAACGGTTTCATGCGAATACAAAACTGAGAAAATAGAGTAATAATAATAATGATAAAATATACATTCAAAAAATAAAACCTTCTGAGGTCTCTGAACGCGGCGTCCGTGCATTCATCGACTTTTACCCGTAAACTTGAATCCAACTTCGGCTCCATATTTATTTATTTATTTTTCCGAAATCTCAGACAGATGAACGAATGTGGGAAACTGAAGGAAACAACAATGTCATACAACTATATATAGTCTGCTGCTTCTAGGGTTCCTGATGGGTATGATGGGCTTTTAGTGGGCCTTCATAATTTGGGCCTAATTGACGTGTTCAACTCTGATTGCATAATTTCATTTTTTTTATCTTATAATTTATTATACGTAATCTGATCATTTTTTATTTATATAATAAATAATAATTTTAAAGAAGATAAATTTGTAATAATTTGAAAAAAGGACAAAAGTGTATATATATTATTTTGATAGGAAACTAATTCTACAAATTTTAAAAATAAAGCTTCAATTTATCATTGTGTTATAAATAAGTCAAAGAAAAATTGCAATAGGAAGCGTTATAAATATTTCCATTTATTTTTTTTAATTTGCTTATAAATAAAATAAATTTGTAATAAATTAAAAAATTAAGAAAATAAAAAGTGTATATATATTATTTTGATAGGAAACTAATTCTAAAAAAATAGCTTTAGTTTATCAGAAAAGTTCAATAGAAGCCTAATAAATATTTCCATTTTTTAATTTGCTTATAAAAAAAATGTTACAAAATATTAAAAATACACTTATTGCAAAAAAACTCGGAAGAAAATAAAATTCGAGAGTTACTCCCTTCGTCCCATAATTCTAGTCTTTTATTCATTTTCGGTCTGTCCCAAAATTCTTGTCCCCTTTGATAAAATAGCAAATTATTATATACACTTTAGTTGAGGGTTCCCATCATCTTACTCACAAGTCACAACCAACTACTCTTCTAAATTCCCGTACCCATAAGAAATAGAACTATAATTATGGGATGGGGGAGTATTAAATATAGGTTAAAATAATTCAAACCTGAACATATTATTAAAGATATATATGCTAATTTTATCTGACCAAAGTTAGCTCTTGTATTTATTGTACAGAAAGATATAATTGTAAAATATAAAGGGAGAGTGATGCTTATAAATGAAAAGATACTACTGAAAAAGTTTGTGGTGAAAATAAGAAATAAAAAAATAAAGTTAAAATAAAACTAGAAAAAATGTGGTATAATAGAGAAAGAAAGACAAAATATTTTTAATTTAATTTACCAAACACATCATTTATTTAATTAATTTTATTAAAACTCTATATCTACTTGGTGAATGGTATACCCTAGTAAGGAAAATCTCCAACCGTCCCTACTACCCTTTATAGTTCCGCCCCTACTAGTAATAATTTTTGCAGAGACAAATTAACAAACAAACCTTATTCTATTTTGGGAGGTTTGCTGAAATACTTATTCCTACTAAAAATAAAATAATATTATCCATTTCTTAATGTTATATTAATCAAATACCCAATATTATTAAATTACTCTCAAATTTTCGTCAGAATGCATGAAAAAAAAAAGCATTGTCGATGGCAGTGCCGAGGGCGTGCCTTAGGCCATCAGCATTGCTAATAATGTCGAGAATCTTTGTTCTGAACAAAGACTTAACTGCTTTGTATAGTAAATCGGCACCCGTAGGCTCACCATCGGCACTCGTCGGCACCCGTAGACTCCCTTCGGCAATCGTTAACACAATTATTGTGACATAACATATCAATTAAATCTCACATAAAATAAGTAAAAAAGTGAAGGTAAATTGAAAATTTTAAGTATTTTATAATTATAATGAATGATTAGTATTATATTTTTTTTAAAGGATCGCTTCTATTTTTGTTTTGATTTGGTTAGTTGGACCAGCTTTTCAAATTGTCACCCAAATGTAACATTCGACTGACCAGCACTAATTTTGTACACTGAAACTTATGATTCACCAGTAAAAGACTAAAAGACCCTCTGCGTCTGGGATCTGGTGAGAGCACTGAAGCCCAGAGAGTGTCAGGGAATTGCATCGATAATGGAGAATATGTTCTTTTGTTATGGGATTTGTTATGCAAATTAAACTTTTAACCTTGAATATTATCTTTGTTTTAAGGATAAATTTGTCTTTCCAAACATACCACCACTTCTCTTTCTCTTTTCTTTCTTTCCCCTCTCTCTCAAACCAAACAATATATTAAATCACTCTTTTTCTCCTCTTTTTATTTTTCTCCATTTTCTTCTCTCAAGCAAATAAAACATTAGTCTTTATACACCGGCACTTTTATTTTATGTCGAAATAAACATGAAAATTTATTTCTAATACGATAATTTATTTTCAGAGGGCTATTTCAAAATACCGAAAAATTGGTACATCATATATATCATCAAAAATGTCTAATTTTTGATATACCGTAATTTTCGATACGACATGATACCGTCATTATTTCTCGATACGGCAATAATATGGGTTTTTGAATACCGCATTATACCGTTGTATATCTATGTTTAGTTATATATTTTAGTTACATTAAAAAGTACTACCTCCGTCCCGCTATTACTGACACAGTTTCCTTAAATGGACGTCCCGCTATTACTGGCACGTTTCCTTTTTTGGAAATACTACCTATCATCTCTCTCCTACTTTACCATTTATCTCTCCTACTTTTTCTTACTTTATCATTTTATCTCTCTTACTTTATCATCTTCTCTCTCTTACTTTATCATCTACTCTCATTCATCTTCTCTCTCCTACTTTATCATTTACCCATATCTCAATATTAATCATCTACTTTCTTAATTTCCGCGCCGAAATGAAACGTGTCGGAAATAATGGGACGGAGGTAGTATTACTTTATACAAAATTTATTATAGCTTCATTTGCACATTTATGTCCATATTTTATTATAGTTATTGTTCCAAGGGAACACTAATTTAATTAAGAAAAAAATCAAATTTTAATTCATATTTTAGTTCTATAATCCGTATATCCATATCTTTACCGATGCAAAATTATATAGACAAACAAATTTATATTTCTAATATAGAAAAATTTATATAATTAAATTAAATATTAAAAAGGGTAATGTTCGGTATAAAGCTACTTCAGTATACCGTGATATTTCGGTATGTCTTAATTTTTCGGTATATCGATATATCATGGTATACCGAAGTACGGTACATCATACCGAAGCAACGGTATGACAATAATATAAAGATTTGCTTATATTGAAAATTCGGCATACCGTACCACGGTCTATCGAAATGTTCGGTACGACAACGATATGCTTTTTTCATACCAAACCATTTAGGTATGATATGCGGTATGAGCAAAATGCTAGTGAATATTTTATGATTACACAAAATATTCAATCTCAATTTTATTAAACCGTGGATTACTTCAACTATATTGAAAATACATGATGCAGCAAAAAAGTTATTAGAAAAATATAATGGAATTTTAAATGCACGTGACGGTCGGAAATCTTGAATAGAAAACAGACTTTCCAAACTCCAATATAATGGAATTCTAAATGTACGAGACGACGGTCGGAATTTTAAATGTACGTGACGACGGTCGGAAATCTCAAATTAAATACGAATCTGGATCCCCACCGATCGAGCATTACTTTTGTCATTACATGATTCATATGCTGCTTCTTTCACAATCATTTAATTCAATGTATGAAAATGATGACATTTAGGTAGTGTTTGGAATAGCAGAAACACTTCTTTTAATGTTGGAATGGAAGCTTCTGCTTTTTTGAAGCTTAAAATAAGTCAGAATAAGCAGAAGCTCATAAGCTGGTCTGGAGGTGCTTTTTTAAAAGCAGAAGCCAAAAAAATTGAAAATCAGCTTATAAAAGTGTTTGTAAAACTGTTTTTTCTAAAATTAAGCTGTTTTTTTTTCTAATATTGCACAAACTACAATTTATGCTTAACAACTTTAAGCAACTTTAAGCATAAGCTACTAAAAGCTACTTATAAAAGCTCTTCCAAACACTACCGTAGTATTCATTAAAAAAATAGAATGTGCTTCCCATGTGGGCCACTTTCAGTAGAGACGGTCTTTAGTATTTCAGACATAGATGAATCCAAGCAATAATGAAAGCTAACTTCAATATCTAAAACTTTTATGCTTTAAAAAACCGCAAAATCAAAACGCATGTTGGTGAAAAATGCATGATACAGTAACATGACAGCTACAGTAACATGTCTAAGCAGTCCAAAACAGGGGTGGTTTGGTTGAGACATTTAGTTCCATGTCTTTTCTAACATACTTAGGCAACTCCATTCACTATGAAATCTTAACCACAATGAGTACATATAAAAAGGATTATATTAGTGTTCAAAACCCATCGTCAAAACCTATATACATAGGGGAAATTAACCTCTCTTTACACCCTAACAAATTTGAAAATGTAACATTGACAAATTTGGTACAAGTGATGTCTATTAGGTGTTTATCTTGAAAACATAAAAGTAGACGTATAATCTTACATATCTGAACCATTCTAAAAATATTAACTCCCTGAAGAATAAGTAGTCGATAAACCAAAGAAGAAACCATAAATAAACATACAAAAAGCATGCCACATAAAACAAGTAGATATCAGTTTGATCATCAGCTGCAAGTATTCCATCATGGCTTTCAAGTTCAGTTGTACTTCACTGTGAAATAACAATGAAAAGTTTAACATTGAACTGGAATAGAGAATCGGTTAACAAGCACATAATCACAAAACGAATTACAATGATCAAGTACTTAACATAACTATTAGGATTTGAAAATATTTTAACACGTGCTACAAATTTAAATAACAAGTTACCAAATTATAAATTAGAAACCACATATCAAAATACCATGATATCATGTGAAGTAACCAAGAGTGCAAATGATTCCCTAGTTCAATTCTTATTCTCCAATTCAAGCTAATAGTATTTTTACAACTTTTCTTCAATTTCAGCGGAGACGGTCTTTAGTATTTCAGACATAGATTCACATTTAAAATTGATATAAGTATGAATCCAAGCAATATTGAAATCTAACTTCAATATCTGAAACCTTTATGCTTTAGAAAACCTCAAAATCAAAATGCCTACAAAAACATGTCTAAGCTGCCCAAAACAGGGGATGGTTTGGTTGAGACATGTAGTTCCATGTCATTTCTAACATACTTAGGCAACTCCATTCACTATGAAATCTTAACTACAATGAGTACTCATAAAAAGGATTATATTAGTATTCAAAACCCATCATAAAAACCAATATACATAGAGGAAATTAACCTCTCATTACAACCTAACAAATTTGAAAATATAACATTGACAAATTTGGTACAAGTGATGTGTATTAGGTATTTATAAGCCCTCTTGAAAACAAAAAAGTGGACGTAGAATCTTGCATAATCTGAACCATTCTAAAAATATTAACTCCCAGAAGAATAATTAGTCGATAAACCAAAGACGAAACCATAAATAAACATACAACAAGCATGCCACACAAAACAAGTAGATATACGTTTATAATGATCAAGTACTTAGCATAACTATTAGGATTTGAAAATATTTTGACACATGCCATAGTTAAATAACAAGTTACCAAATAATAAATTTGAAACCACATATAAAATACCATGATATCATGTGAAGTAACCAATAATGCAAATGATTCACTAGTTCAATTCTTATTCTCCAATTCAAGCCAATAGTATTTTTACAACTTTTCTTCAATTTCAGCAGAGACGGTCTTTAGTATTTCAGACATAGATTTACATAAAAAACTGATATAAGTATGAATCCAAGCAATAATGAAAGCTAACTTCAATGTCTAAAACTATTATGCTTTAAAAAACCTCAAAATCAAAACGCATGTTGGTGAAAAATGCATGATACAGTAACATGTCTAAGCTATCCAAAACAAGGGTGGTTTGGTTGAGACATGTAGTTCCATGTCCTTTCTAACATACTTAGCAACTCCATTCACTATGAAATCTTAACAACAATGAGTACGGAGAAAAAGGATTATATTTGTGTTCAAAACCCATCGTCAAAACCTATATACATAGGGGAAATTAGCCTAACAAATTTGAAAATATAACATTGGCAAATTTGGTACAAGTGATGCCGATCAGGTGTTTACAAGCCCTATTGAAAACATAAAAGTGGACGTAGCATCTTGCATGTCTGAACCATTCTTAAAATATTAACTCCCAGAAGAATAAGTAGTCGATAAACCAAAGACGAAACCATAAATAAACATACAAAAAGCATGCCACACAAAATAAGTAGATAATAGTTTGATCATCAGCTGCAAGTATTCCATCATGGCTTTCAAGTTTAGTTGTACTTCACTATAACATAACAATGAAAAGTTTAACATTGAACAAGAATAGAGTTAAGTAATGATCAAGTACTTAACATAACTATTAGGATTTGAAAATATTTTGACACGTGCCATAAAGTTAAATAACAAGTTACCAAATTATAAATTTGAAACCACATATCAAAATACCACGATATCATGTGAAGTAACCAATAGTGCAAACGATTCCCTAGTTCAATTCTTAATCTCCAAATCAAGCCAATAGTATTTTTACAACTTTTCTTCAATTTCAGCAGAGACGATCTTTAGTATTTCAGACATAGATTCACATATAAAACTGAAATAAGCTTGAATCCAAGCAATATTGAAAGCTAACTTCAATATCTAAAACCTTTATGTTTTACAAAACCTCAAAATCAAAACGCATGTTGGTGAAAAATGCATGATACAGTAACATGTCTAAGCTGTCCAAAACAGTGGTGGTTTGGTTGAGACATGTAGTTCCATGTCATTTCTAACATACTTAGGCAGCTTCATTCACTATGAAATCTTAACCACAATGAGTACGCATATAAAGGATTATATTAGTGTTCAAAACCCATCGTTAAAACCTATATACATAGAGGAAATTAACCTCTCTTTACAGCCTAACAAATTTGAAAACATAACATTGACAAATTTGGTACAAGTGATGTCTATCAGGTGTTTACAAGCCCTCTTGAAAACATAAAAGTGGACGTAGAATCTTGCATATCTGACCATTCTAAAAATATTATCTCTCATAAGAATAAGTAGTCGTTAAACCAAAGATGAAACCATAAATAAACATACAACAAGCCTGCCACACAAAATAAGTAGATATCAGTTTGACCAACAGCTGCAAGTATTCCATCATGGCTTTCAAGTTTAGTTGTACTTCACAGTGAAATAACAATGAAAAGTTTAACATTGAACTAGAATAGAGAATCGGTTAACAAGCACATAATCACAAAACGAATTATAATGATCAAGTACTTAACATAACTATTAGGATTTGAAAATATTTTGACACTTGCCATAGATTTAAATAAATAAATTTGAAACCACATATCAAAATACCATGATATCATGTGAAGTAACCAATAGTGCAAATGATTCCCTAGTTCAATTCTTATTCTCCAATTCAAGCCAATAATATTTTTACAACTTTTCTTCAATTTCAGCAGAGACGGTCTTTAGTATTTCAGACATAGATTCACATATAAAACTGATATAAGTATGAATCCAAGCAATATTGAAAGCTAACTTCAATATCTAAAACCTTTATGTTTTACAAAACCTCAAAATCAAAACGCATTTTGGTGAAAAATGCATGATACAGTAACATGTCTAAGCTGTCCAAAACAGGGGTGGTTTGGTTGAGACATGTAGTTCAATGTCATTTCTAACATACTTAGGCAACTTCATTCACTATGAAATTTTAACCACAATGAGTACGCATATAAAGGATTATATTAGTGTTCAAAACCCATCGTTAAAACCTATATACAAAGAGGAAATTAACCTCTCTTTACAGCATAACAAATTTGAAAACATAACATTGACAAATTTGGTACAAGTGATGTCTATCAGGTGTTTACAAGCCCTCCTGAAAACATAAAAGTGGACGTAAAATCTTGCATATATGACCATTCTAAAAATATTAACTCCCAGAAGAATAACTAGTCGATAAACCAAAGACGAAACCATAAATAAACATACAACAAGAATGCCACACAAAACAAGTAGATATCAGTTTGATCATCAGCTGCAAGTATTCCATCATGGCTTTCAAGTTTAGTTGTACTTCACTGTGACATAACAATGAAAAGTTTAACATTGAACCAGAATAGAGAATCGGTTAACAAGCACATAATTACAAAACAAATTATAATGATCAAGTACTTAACATGACTATTAGGATTTGAAAATATTTTGACACGTGCCATAGAGTTAAATAACATGTTACAAAATTATAAATTTGAAACCATATATCAAAATACCATGATATCATGTGAAGTAACCAATAGTGCAAATGATTCCCTAGTTCAATTCTTATTCTCCAATTCAAGCCAATAGTATTTTTAAACCTTTTCTTCAATTTCAGCAGAGACGGTCTTTAGTATTTCAGACATAGATTCACATATAAAACTGATATAAGTATGAATCCAAGCAACATTGAAAGCTAACTTCAATATCTAAAACCTTTATGTTTTAAAAAACCTCAAAATCAAAACGCATGTTGGTGAAAAATGCATGATACACTAATATTTCTAAACTGTCCAAAACAGGGGTGGTTTGGTTGAGACATGTAGTTCCATGTCATTTCTAACATACTTAGGCAACTTCATTCACTATGAAATCTTAACCACAATGAGTACACATATAAAGGATTATATTAGTGTTCAAAACCCATCGTTTAAAACCTATATACATAGAGGAAATTAACCTCTCTTTACAGCCTAAAAAATTTGAAAACATAACATTGACAAATTTGGTACAAGTGATGTCTATCAGGTGTTTACAAGCCCTCTAGATAAAAGTGGACGTAGATTCTTGCATATCTGACACTTCTAAAAATATTAACTCTCAGAAGAATAAGTAGTCGATAAACCAAAGACGAAACCATAAATAAACATACAACAAGCATGCCACACAAAACAAGTAGATATCAGTTTGATCATCAGCTGCAAGTATTCCATCATGGCTTTCAATTTTAGCTGTACTTCACAGTGAAGTAACAATGAAAAGTTTAATATTGAACTAGAATAGAGAATCGGTTAACAAGCACATAATCACAAAACGAATTATAATGATCACGTACTTAACATAACTATTAGGATTTGAAAATATTTTGACACTTGCCATAGATTTAAATAACAAGTTACCAAATTATAAATTTGAAACCACATATCAAAATACCATAATATCATGTGAAGTAACCAATAGTGCAAATGATTCCCTAGTTCAATTCTTATTCTCCAATTCAAGCCAATAATATTTTTACAACTTTTCTTCAATTTCAGCAGAGACGGTCTTTAGTATTTCAGACATAGATTCACATATAAAACTGATATAAGTATGAATCCAAGCAATATTGAAAGCTAACTTCAATATCTAAAACCTTTATGTTTTACAAAACCTCAAAATCAAAACGCATTTTGGTGAAAAATGCATGATACAGTAACATGGATAAGCTGTCCAAAACAGGGGTGGTTTGGTTGAGACATGTAGTTCCATGTCATTTCTAACATACTTAGGGAACTTCATTCACTATGAAATCTTAACCACAATGAGTACACATATAAAGGATTATATTAGTGTTCAAAACCCATCGTTAAAACCTATATACATAGAGGAAATTAACCTCTCTTTACAGCCTAACAAAGTTGAAAACATAACATTGACAAATTTGGTACAAGTGATGTCTATCAGGTGTTTACAAGCCATCTTGAAAACATAAAAGTGGACGTAGAATCTTGCATATCTGACCATTCTAAAAATATTAACTCCCAGAAGAATAAGTAGTCGATAAACCAAAGACGAAACCATAAATAAACATCCAACAAGCATGCCACACAAAACAAGTAGATATCAGTTTGATCATCAGCTGCAAGTATTCCATCATGGCTTTCAAGTTTAGTTGTACTTCACTGTGACATAACAATGAAAAGTTTAACATTGAACTAGAATAGAGAATCGGTTAAGAAGCACATAATTACAAAAAAAATTATAATGATCAAGTACTGACTATTAGGATTTGAAAATATTTTGACACGTGCCATAGAGTTAAATAACATGTTACAAAATTATAAATTTGAAATCACATATCAAAATACCATGATATCACGTGAAGTAACCAATAGTGCAAATGATTCCCTAGTTCAATTCTTATTCTCCAATTCAAGCCAATAGTATTTTTACAACTTTTCTTCAATTTCAGCAAAGAGGGTCTTTAGTATTTCAGAGATAGATTCACATATAAAACTGATATAAGTATGAATCCAAGCAATATTGAAAGCTAATTTCTATATCTAAAACCTTTATGTTTTACAAAAACTCAAAATTAAAATGCATGTTGGTGAAAAATGCATGATACAGTAACATGTCTAAGCTGTCCAAAAAACAGGGGTGGTTTGGTTGAGACATGTAGTTCCATGTCATTTCTAACATACTTAGGCAACTCCATTCACTATGAAATTTTAACAACAATGATTACAAATATAAAGGATAATATTAATGTTCAAAACCCATCATCAAAACCTATATACATAGGTGAAATCAACCTCTCTTCGCATCCTAACAAGTCTGAAAACTGAACATTAACAGATTTGGTACAAGTAATGTCTATTGGTGATGTTTCTACTGCATCTCTCCACTTTCCAACACCAATAATCAAGAGTTAACTTATCAACACAAGTTTTTATAAGCAATAGAAGAAGCAAATTATTCGAAAAACGCAAAGCCAAAACCATAAAGAAACATGCATAAGCTGATCTTGAATTTTAGAGGTGTTGTTTTCTCTTTCCTTGAATGTATTTGGTGTTTCCTTCACTAAGCTCTATCGACTTCATGTGTGCTCCGCATCTTAGGGTTACGCGGTGAATGTTTTGGAGAAGCCTTAAGGCGTGGAGGAGTTAAGTTTAGTCCAAGCATGGGATTGAAAGAGAGTAATTTAAGTGGCAACTTGAGGAAATTGGTTTACTCCTTTAGTATTCACCCATCCATGCTTTCTCTCAAGCAAATTTTATTTAGAAATCATAATTGTCTTCTCAAATTCTTATTGTCCAATTGCATTTTCATCTAGTAGTACAAACTCTTGAATCATACTGGGAAACTCAATGCTGGAAAACTTGCCTCATTATTACATAACTCATAGATCTTGTACCGAAAATCAAGCACCAACGACATTGCTAAAAAAGACTCAAATCGCACCACGGGCTTCTCGAGCTCTGCACAAAAGATTCGGATCACCAAAATATCAAATACTCAAAATTCAATACAGCAAAAGACAAAACACAAATTACCTCCTCTTTCAAGTTTCAACCGTCAATAATTTTTTTCTTTTAGTCAAACCACCATGGCCTCCAACTTCGGCCTAAAAAACCGAAACTCCTCCACCTCCATCGCCGTAGCAGAGCCGCTGGAAGCCAGCCTTGGATCCCATTTGCAGAGTCAACACCTCTCTCTCTCTCTCTCTCTCTCCCCAACAAACCACATTATATATACATAATCAATAGATAGGCCCCCCTTTAATAAAAAAATCTTCGTTGTTTCGGCTAAATTGATAATTTAAATTACCACATTTTCTCGACTTGGCAGATGGGCGTAAAACCCAGGTAATATCTAAAAGCAATGAATGAATATGAATATGAATCTTCATGGGTAGAGCCTAAAATCACACAAGAAAAACAGAAAAATTTAACACGATCGACAACTTATACCAATCCAAGAAAATTCATCAATTATTCAAATAAACCGTAAAAAGTATTCAGTAATTCAGATTCCCATCAGGCTAATAATTCAGAGAAAATAAAGGTAACATACAACAATGATTATTCAAAATTCGACAAAAAAGAAGTAAAAATAACTACTCTCCCGCTGTCGCCGTCCCGGCTCCCGTGTTCGCAGGAACTCGTATATCGCGTATAGTGAACTCTTGATTGCCATTTCTGCTCGTCTCCATTCTTAAGCTAGGATAAGTTCTTCCCCTACCTGCAAAACATAAAGATGAAGGTCGCCGTATCTCCCCGGTTTCGGGATTACGGTGAGGAATCTCCGGCCTGAGGGGCATTGGAACGGACTGGAAAGAAAGAGAAGACGCCATTTTTGTATGTGGGAGATATGCTTGTAGCGGCCGCTTTGAATGGCGACGGGGTGGCGGAGATTAGAACCAAAAGACGGCGTGCGCTTACGTGGATGAATTTGTTGATTTAACGATAAATTCCCTCCTAAACATACTAATACCAATATTAACATACTAACAAAGTAACTAATACAGTTGAAAATACGTTAAAAATCCTTACAAAAGAAAACAAAATCTATTTGATTAAAAAAATGCTAGTAAAATTTTATTTGGAATACTAGACCAGCAAAAAAACAATACAAGGGTTACAATAATTTTTCAGCAAGAATTCAAGTCTTAAGTCTTCGTTGTTGCAAGAAGCCCATCTGAAGACCTATGAAGAAATTACATCAACTTTATATATTTATTAAATAAATTAGAACTACATTTTTTTGGGTTTTTATCCTGTAGTTTTTCAAATACTCTCTCCATCCCAAAATTCTTGCCGACTTTGGTGGCGGCGCGGTTTTTAACGAAAATTATTAGATATGTGTTAAGCTAGGTGAAGTTGTGAATCCTACAAAAAAATTGTGTGTAATAATTTGTCAAAAAAGGAATGTGGGCAAAGAATTTTGGGACGACTCAATATGCTATTGTCACAGCTCGATTTTCGAAAGAGGGCATGTGACAGGGTGTGGTGAATACGGATAAATAAAAGAGCATTTATAATTAAGAGATAATACAGAATAATTAAGAGATAATACCGAATAATTCAAGAAATTAAATTCATAGAATTTCAACGCCAAGATTCATCAAAATGAAACAAGTGTCTGAGCACATAGAAAAAATTTGGCTCAATAATCATGAAGACATATTTAAAATGACTTCAGTGCGTCGGCATTATTCCAAAGTTTAAGGGTACCTAAGGGTAATAACGAAGTTGAAGAATTATTTCGAATAATTTTCGCAGCAACTTCCCGTCTCAATCTCGGACGATCCTACCGTCAATTTACGTTGTCGAACACATCGTTTAGTTCTATTCTTGAAGAGGTACAAACTATAGAATTTACTCCCCGATCGGGTACCGTTTAAATATGGAAAATAGTATCCGAACTTGCATTGGCGGATTCGCGGCAGTTCTACCAGTGGTGCTTTAGGGACTTGTATCTTTCATGTTCGGACTCTGTTTCGCGAACCGAGGGTTTCGTTAGAAAGCTAACGAACTTAACTTTTCAAAGATATAGTTTTTTATGGTTTAAAATTGGTGAGAACGAGCAGACTTTGACGGCTCGTATCTCCTCGATCCGGGCTCCAAAAAATAGGTGAGATGTCGGAAAGCTCAAAGAAAGGGTTTCTCGATGATATAGGTTTCGTTAGTTTTAAGTTTCTAGAGAATAGCAGATTTTCGTATTAATACTGCTGCTCCGTTACGAGCGCAGTTTGAAATGCTAAACTTTCGAGCTTCGTATCTCTCTAGTCTAACCTCCGTTTAACAAACGGAAAGTTGCGTTGGAAAGTTAACGAGATGAACTTTTTAACAATATAAAGTTCAATGAATTTAGACAAAGATCGAAGCTTGTAGGTTACATTAAAGTTGACCCAATCTGCATAATCTGAGTGAAGTAGGGTGTTCAAGGGTGCGTTTTCTTTGTTGCGAAATTTCTCGATACTAACTCCAGAAAAAAAAACGGACGAAGTCTAGGGCTAGTCGGAGTAATGAGGTTTAAGACTGTATGGGGCTTGCGGTTATTAGTTTACGTGGTTGTTCATAAAAGATCTCGCAAAACGGTTAAAAGATAAGTCCTTTTTATTCAACACTTAGTAGTTTTTTAGATGAGTGTATTTCAGCCCATTTTGGAGCAAGCGTATCTCAGCGATCGAGACTTGGTTTTATGAACTGGAAGATGTTCTGGAAACCTTATAGAGAAATCTTTTAAATGGTTTAGGTTTCAGAATTTTTGATTCACGAGGCCGTTCAAAAATCGAGAGGTAATGTGGTTGGTCGTAGGGCAGTTTGGGGCTGGTAGTTCAAAGGGCGATTTTGAGCGGGGCATAACTTTCTAATCGGGACTCTTATTCATGAGCCGAGAGATGTTCTGGAAATCTTGAAGTAAGGGCTTTCGAGGGATATGCTATTTGGGGCTTGATCGCCAAAGTTGGGCTTGTTCCGCAGGCGTGTTCGACGGTGTATAACTTTGTGGTCCGTGCTCCAAATCATGAAAGGAGGAATATTATGCGAAACTGGGAATGAGTTCTTTACAATGGTAAATTATTTTGGTTTTATGGTTCATGGAGTTGATCGAAAATTGAGTCGCAAAATTATATTTTAAAGGCAATTTTACGCAAAAAAAATCTGGGTACTTGGAAAAGTGTTTCATGGTCATTTTTATTTTTATTACTTCTTGCTCGGGGTTCCAATTCGTGCACCGAGGAATGCAATGGGAAGTCAGCAGAGAGATCTTTCAAACGACATCTAACTCGTTAAGTTTCGTTCGTTAGAGAGTCCTATAAATCGAGTCTAATATGTACATCTGAAAATGGACGAGGATGGTGTATTGGCAACAGTGATTTTCAAAGGCTTATATTTTTTCGGTTCGGAGTTTGTTTTGCGAACGGAGAGTTACTCTGGACAGCTAGCGGAAAGAAGTTTCCATTGGTATATCATTTGTAAACTTTTTATTACGGAAGGGTCCAGAAAACGAGTTAGAACACAAGCCTATGAGGATAAGTGCACGTGTCGGTTTTGCGAGCTAATACATGTTTTCGTTTTCAGACTCTAATTCTTAACGAAAAAGAGTTGGGGTTCACATAAAAGTCGTTATTTAGACAAGAAAAGATCTTTCTCGAAGCCTTGGGTGAAAGGTTAAGCATATATCTATATAACTTTGTTGTGAAATTTCGATATCGAACACGTGATCTCTTAAGATTCCAGATTTTCTTGTTTTCACTACAGCAACGAAAAGTTACATTCCACTCGAAAATACAAAATAGATAAAAAGCAAGAAGAAAAAAAGATCACGTAAGTAGGAAAAACATCAATCCACCATTCAAGTTCCAATATTTACTCACGTAAGGCAGAACATGGTTTCTACAATCAACATGAATATCTCTCTTAAGAGGGAATAACTTGCAAAAGATTCCATTACAAAAATCAAAAACTTGAAGGGACGAAGATAAACAAAGGGGTTTACCCTGTTCTTCGAGATTAAATGGAGTAATGACAGTCGTCGCCGAGGAAATCGACCCGAAAATCGCTGGAGTATTATGGATTGAGATTTGCAAAAATGAAAGTGAAGGGAGCAACTGCTTCTTGTCTTTAGAAAAAAATTTACGTTCTGGCAGTGGTGAGATGGGAGGATTTTGTTCTTAAAAAGACTTGATCTACTCATTGTTGCCTCCTTCTTCCCCAATCAAAGAAAGTGTGGTAGAAGAGATATGGATGTGAAGAGTTAGAAAATTGAGTATTTCTGAATCACGTAAAATTCCCTAATATTTGATAGGTGACTGTAGCGTGTGTTTGGTGAAGGTACGGTGAAATCGATATGGAGAAAGAGAGAAGAAGGAAACATGGAATTGGGAACAATTAAGAACCACACTCAATCGCTACAATAATGGACATATATCTACGTATTATATACAATCTATTAATTATTTGATAATCTCATAAAATAAAACATCTTGTAATATTCCGAATCTTCCGAGAACGGGAATAAAATATCTTGTAATATTCCGAATTCGCCCGGGAACAAGAAATTAATTAGTTAAATGAAATGTTCTTTATTGGAGTGAAATTAATTGAAATTAAATCCTATTATTTATTTTTAGAGGTATTACAGCTGTAGTGGACAAGAATTTTGAAATGGAGGGATTATTGAACTTCATAAATTTAGTAATTGAAGAAATATTCAAATAATTTCGTTTAAAGTTAAGTATTTATCTATCAACAACTATTTACATTAAAAATTAATTAAACTTTGAATTGGTTTATTATTTAAATGAATTTCTTTGATTATTAATATTTAAACTTATTAGTTTCTCATTTGTGTAAAAATAATTTTCTAATTAATTGGTGATTCTGCAATTATGACTATATAATTCATGTCACTCTGACTAGAGAATGATTAGCTGCTGTGTAAGAAACGAGCATATCTTTTGTCCTCGTTCCTCGAGCCTCGGCTCATCATTAATTTGTAGTGTAATAAGATTGCGCACATAAATATCCAATTTCACCTTTTGCTAGCCCACACTGGACCCCACCCCCACCTATCTACCTCGGGCAAAAAACAAAGGCAGTTGAAGCCTGAAAGAGTGCTTATGGTTGGGTGCTGCATTTATTTATTGTTTTCTGAATTTTATGTTAGCGACCTCTATTTACATTTACATTTATTAGTGACAAATAGGAATATTAAAGAACAATTCAAAATTGAAATTTATCCTCAAAATCAACCATGTTTTCTGTTTACCACTACTCTTATTTGAGCTTTTGCACATTTTACAAGTCTCTTCCTTTTTCCATATGGCATCACCACTCTTTATGTTAGTAGCCACTATTCAAAATTTAATTTGAACATCATATTTTGATCCGAACGTTTTCGGGATCCCGTTAATAACCAATGAGAATTGCAAGTGATTTTCCTTTTGTGGATCATAGTTCAACTGAAACTTGAGTCGATCCACCTACAGTTTTTTTACTGATATGGAAACACCGCGGAGTTTCGCATGGATTCTACATTCTGAAAATGTTTTTTTTTCTTTCTTTCTTGTCTTACATTTTTTGTATTTGCATTGAACGATTGCAGGTTATAATAACATAAACATAAAGTTCGCTTCGTCCGTCGGGTGCGTATTCTCTGTCCCAATGGCGTTCCATGGTATTTGTAACAATAAAATCGAGTGTACCACATTCTTATAAGCTTATGAAACTTTGTGAAACCAGATAACCTTATGATTTACATACAAGTACATTGTAAAACCGGATAACCTTATGATTTACATACAAGTACATTGTAAAGCCGAACTACCTTTATGGATGCTATTGAGACACAAAATTTGTAGGGGCGACTCAACCTCTTGGCTGCCTAAAGCAAGATACTAAAATATATGTTAGTTACATAAACAATATAGCAAATTTTCTTAGTCTAGTGGAAAAACATATAGGATTGCTTTTAAATCACCAGGGTTCGAGTCTTTCTGTTGTGAAAGTGGACCTTACCGCTAGGCCAAATATTCTTTACTCTCTTCTGTATACAACAAAAACTAATATATATCTCCCCTATCCTACATTTATTGTCCCCAAAATTTTCAGCACGGTTTTAAGTAGAATTGTTGTTTGTGTAATAATTTACAATTTTAAAAAATAGGACAACAAATGTGAATAATTGTGGGACGGTCCGAAAAGTGGGATAATAATTGTTGGGATACAAATTTGAGGTCTCAATCCAAAAGACGAATCTAAAACGGGGTCTTGCTCTCGGCCGGGGCTGAAAGCGGCAAACATAACGGGCTGACTCATATTAAGTAGGTCGCTTTGGATGCTTAGGCCAAAACTAATGCTTAATGGTTGGGCTAAAAATCATAATAGTTCTCTGGTAGTATTAATTTAATACATAAATTTTATCAAATAATTAGCTAATCCATTTTATTTAGTAATTTTTTTATTATAAAGTAATTAATTTTGTAAATAATACTGGAAAAGGCCAACTTGTGGGAAGAAAAATCAAGAAAATTTACCCTTTGAATCTGTTGAGTCTCTGAATGAGCAACTCCTGAGACAGAGTAAACAAAAGTGAGTATGTGTTATAAAGAGGGTTTGAATGGTTCAAAGAGAAGGGCTTAGGCTAAGGGATTTATGAAACTTTTTATGCAGTAGAAAGAGATCTGAAAATATTCTAGCAAATAGACTACATAAAGCAAAGATTAAAAGTATGATTGGGGTGAAGGTGGCCCGTGATCGAAAGGTCATGGGTTCAAATCCTACAGGAAATGTTATGTGTGTCTGTCACCTTAGGATGATTTACTCTGTGCGAACCAAAAAAAGCGAATGTGAATTCCTCTTCATTAAAAAAAAATGATTGGGACTCTTTATTCTATATATAATATTCTAACAAAGAGACTACATAAAGAAAAGATTAAAAGAATGATTGGGGCTTAATATTCTATAATATAATGATTAGAACTGTGATTATCAAGCTAAATATTTATATTGCACAAGTATTTCACCTTTTGTTTTGATTTGGGCACTGTAATTTGCTGTCTTTGCAATGTAAAAACAGCAAGCATGCAACAAAGACAAGAAGAAATCAGTTTGCAAGAAATATCAATACTTCAAAATCTTGGTAAACTCCACCAATCAACTACATAAGCTAAAAATAGCAAGTATAATTTGATAACAAAAGCTTAATATACTTTGATAATTTTTCTTCAATTTCCAACAGACAGTCTCCGTATTTCATTCATAACTTTCAATAGAAAACTGGTATAAGTATGACTCTTAAACAATCTTGAAAGCTAACTTTTATATCTATAACTCTTATGTTTTACAAACCCTAAAAATAAAAACTCTTGTTGGTGTAAAATGCATGATACAATAACATATCTAAGCTGTCCAAAATAGAGGTGGCTTGGTTGAGACATGCCATTTTTAACATACTTAGGCAACTCCAATCACTATGAAATTTTAGCCACAACTAGTAGACATGTAAAGGATTAGATTAACAAATATGAAAGTATAACATTGACAGATGTGGTACAAGTTATGTCTAGTGTCGGGGCTAAGACATTTTAGTCGGAGGGTCGAAATAGAAATAAAAGAGAAATCATGCCGTGGGAGGGTCGAATGAAGGGGAAAAACAAGGGCGGAATAAGAACTTTCAACCCCTACAAAGGCAGAATTCCAGTGACGGAAAAAGAAATATATTGCTGCAATTAGATTTGATAATGGAATACCAAAAGGTTCAAGAATATGGTACCAAAAAGAAGAGTCTACTGGTTCATCATGAAAACAAGCGTTCACCACAACTCACAACCACACTCTCAGAAAACAAGCTATATTTAGAATGTAGTTGTAAGAAGGGACAATGATTTTATCTGATCCGATGTTGCAGGAAGGAATTGGAAGTTTTGAAATAATTTTTCTTGAATCTTACATAGAGTAGAACAAATGAAGCCATTGTTACCATCAAACAGAAGAATAAATGCCCAAATTTTTACATCCTTTGAAACAGAGAAAGGTTTTTAATGACATCTAGCAAATAACCATGCTTTGCAAACAACAAATTTAATGTGATTTATCCTCTTTCCATAAAGGAAATCAACATCAATTCTTGAATAATCCACATCTAAGTCAAGCTAAGCCACAACTAGTAGACATAAAAGGTGATGTCACATTGTCCCCATGGGATAGCATAGCGGTGAAGGTGGGTGGCCCGAGACCGAATGGTCATGGGTTCAAATCCCACCGGAAACGTTATGTGTGCATATCATCCTGTCACGTTAAGGGTGGTTTAAATCTCCTGTGTAGTTTGCAAGCTATTGCACAGAAGCGAGGTTTACCCTTTGCGCACTAAAAGTTGCGGCTGCGGGTTCCTCGTCATAAATAAATTAAAAAAAAAGGTGTTGTCACCTTTTCTTGATAATCTTTGTGTTTCTTTCCTTAAAAAGGAGGCTGATATATCTATCGAACTACTACACGTGACAAAATGACGTATTTTTTCCACATGCCAGATACCTTGATCATTGAGATTCTAATGTTTATGTTACAAGATCAAAACTAAGTTCATCATCATATTTGTCTTCATGCGAAAGATCAAGTTTCCCAACCATGGCTATGAGATTGTGAAAGTGTTGAATGAACTTTTTAACACATGGCTTAAACTCATTAGTGGTCACTACCGGAATCCAATAATTTTTTATGAATGCATTTCATATGATCATGTATCATCTTCGTCGTAATGCAAACAAGCCATCAAACAACCATGAAAAACGCATTCAAATCACCAGCAATCATAATATCATACAACTCAAATCACAAGAAATACCTTCAATCAAAAGGTCTTCCTCTAGTGATCTTCTTCCGCCTGAATGTCATCGGTATTTGCTACCTAATACCATATCAAATGCATAAATAAATTTGAATACCATGATATCATGTGAAGTAACCAATAGTGCAAATGATTCCATAGTTCAATTCTTAATCTCCAATTAGCCAAAAGTATTTTTACAACTGTTCTTCAGTTTCAGCGGACACAGTCTTCAGTATTTTAGACATAGATTTACATATAAAATTGATATAAGTATGAATCCAAGCAATATTAAAAGCTAACTTCAATATCTAAAACCTTTATGTTTTACAATACCTCAAAATTGAAACACATGTTGGTGAAAAATGCATGATACAGTAACATGTGTAAGCTGTCCAAAACAGGGGTGGTTTGGTTGAGACATGTAGTTTCATGTCATTTCTCCATTCACTATGAAATTTTAACCACAATGATTACACATATAAAGGATTATATTAGCGTTCAAAACCCATCATCAAAACCTATATACTTAGGGGAAATTAACCTCTCTTTACAGCCTAACAAATTTGAAAATATAACATTGACAAATTTGGTACAAAGTGATGTCTATCAGGTGTTTACAAGCCCTCTTGAAAACATAAAAGTGGACGCAGGATCTTGCATATTTGAACTCTTGAAAACATAAAAGTGGAAGTAGGATCTTGCAAATGAACCATTCTAAAAATATTAACTCCCAGAAGAATAAGTAGTCGATAAACCAAAGACGAAACCATAAATAAACATACAACAAGCATGCCACACAAAACAAGTATATATCAGTTTGATCATCAACTGCAAGTATTCCATCATGGCTTTCAAGTTTAGTTGTACTTCACTATGAAATAACAATGAAAAGTTTAACATTGAACTAGAATAGAGAATCAGTTAACAAGCACGTAATTACAAAACACATTATAATGATCAAGTACTTAACATAACTATTAGGATTTGAAAATATTTTGACACATGCTTAAATAACAAGTTACCAATTTTTACTCAGAACCAATCATAAAAACGATATGCATCGGTGAAATCAACCTCTCTTTGCAGGCTAACAAATATGAAAATATAACATTGAACTAGGACATTTTAGTCGGAGGGTTGAAATGGAAAAATAAAATAAAAAATCGTGGTAGTGGGAGGGTTGAATGAAGGGGAAAAACAAGTGGGAAACAAGGACTTTCAACTCCTACTAAGGCAAAATTCCGGCGGTAGAAAAGGAAATCTATTTTTGCAATTAGATTTGATAATGGAAGACAAAAGATTCAAGAATTTGTTACCAAAAAGAGGAGTGTAGTAGTTCATCATGCAAACAAGCGTTCATCACAACTCACAGCCACGCTCTCAGAAAAAAAGCTATATTTAGAATGTACTTTTGTAAGAAGGGACAATGATTTTATTTGATCCGATGTTGCAGGAGGGAATCTAGGAAGCTTTGGCATAGATTTGCTTGAATCTTACATAATGAAGTCATTATTACCATCAAACAGAAGAATGCCCTGAAGCATTAAATGCCAAATTGTTACGCCCTTTGAAACAGAGAATGGTTTTTAATGACATCTACAGATTGAACATTAAATGCCAATTATTACACACTAGGCAGATGATCATGCTCTGCATATAACAAAATTTAATGTGATATATTTTCTTTCCATAAAGCAAATCAAGACTAATTCTTGAGTAATCCCCATCTAATCGGAGCGGTTTATATGTACCACTTTCGTATACCCTTGTGTGTACCACACCATAAAATATAAAAAAACAAACTACTAGTATTCTTGAATCTTGAGATGCTCTGAATTTTACACCAGAAAAATACCTTTCAACAGCCAATGATTTTCTTAATCCAACTCCAGATCAACTCCATAGGTCTGAAAATTACAATCAAAAACATCATATAAGAAAGATGAACCAAAACCATAGAGCAAAAAGCATGAAACCACAGAACTTGGACCTCCTTCCACAGCTTTCTCCTCTTCCTTCAGCTCTTCATCCTTGAGAATTTCAGAGCCAACATATCCGTTTTCTTTTTCTTCTCTCTCTAACCACACACAACATATATATATATATAAATTAGGCAGGGAGCTCAATATTCTATTGACTGGGCCTGCGGATAAAGAAATGTGCATGATTTTTCTAAACTCAATAGTCTAACAAGAAAGCCAAGTCTTTACACTTTCCATATCACCAAAAAAGGCAATATTGACAAACCAGATAAAATCTTATTCCGATCCAAACCAAATCCACAGCATCCGCTGGCTAATAAACAAGTAAAATAACCATGAAAATGTTCAATAGTTCAAATAAGGCACAGATAACAACGACAACATCTCAACCATTCTTAGCAGGAGCACCCTGCTTCTGCTTAATCACCACGGGTTTCCCATTTTTGCCGATGACCAAGCGAGGAAAAGTTTTGGCATCTCGAGCAAAAGCTATAGACGCCAGTAACTCTATCTCCCCACCTTTGGGATCGTCGTGGGGTATTAGAGTTTTCAGGGGCCTCGAAACATCGAAGTTTAAAGCCATAGACATTTGGACCTGAAGGAGGCGGTGAGAAAGTTGGGAATGGGATGACAAAACGCATTCTATCCAAAGTGTAAACATTTTTTACCTCGTGTTTTGTAGGGTTTAATATGACGTGGAAGATGACCGCGGTTGAAAGAATCTTCTCCCCGCACCCGTGTTTAGCTTTCCGGCTGTCCAGCGAGGTTCATGATTCTGGAACTATAGAGCGAATGTGGAAGTTTTGGTATCACGAATGCGGCGGCGGGCGGTCGTCAATGCGTTAGTGAAGAAGAGCTCTTTTTGGGGTTGGATGAAGATGGACTGTCTGATACGATGCCAGTCGGAGGTAAATGAAGAGGAAGAAAGTGGAATTTAGAGTACTCCTTTGCCTTTCATTATTTTTTTTAATATATAAATACATAAAAACTTTTATAGTCAAAGCGGATGAGACGAGATTGAAAAAAGACAAAAGTCAAAGCGGAGGCATTGGTTTTTAATTTCATTACCACGCATTGAGGCCATGATAATTTAATGAGCCATTGCTCTTGGCTTCTCTAATCAAAACTATTAGAGAATCATTAACCATACTTATTGTAAAATGATTATATCATAATTAGTTATAATATCTTAAAATTTTAAAATAAAAGTACGGACTATTAAGGTCATGATCATAAAATTCCGGGGTGGGTGTTTTTATTACACACCACCGTGAGAGTGAATTTTAGGAAAATCGAGGGAGCACACCCTCAATATACTTTAATAGTATTTTAAGTAAGGAGATTGATAAAATAGTTTTTATAAGATGGATATTGTTTGATTTTTGATTAATTAATTGTTGTCCACAATATTCTTTATTATCACAAACGAGGCATTTCAAAGTATGAGGGGTGTTTGCAAATGCTTATTTTAAGCACTTATCTGCTTATTGACAGTATAAGCAGTTTTTTGTGTTTGATAAATCTGCTTACTGCAGCATCTTCTCTAAATTAAGCAACTAAACTGCTTAATTAAGCAATTTTTTTAAGCATCTATTGAAATATTTTTGGGTGCTTAAAAGCACCATAATTTCTGAAACTATCAAATATATCTGGTTTTTATTATTGATACAAAAAACTACATGCTTTTGCTTAAAAGCAAATTATTTTCAACTTTAAACAAAAACAAATAAAAAGTGTTTATGATAAGCAGTTGCAAATACCCACTAAAAGCACTCTAAATGACATAATTGCAGAAATGGGTAATTTTTATACTCCCCCCGTCTCATGCAAAGTGTATTATTTTCCTTTTCGGGTTGTTCCATAGAAAGTGTCATGTTTCTTAAAATAACAAACAATGTGTGAATCAAAATTAACAAACCAAAAGTCAAACAACATACACCACACAATATAAGTTTCTTAATCTTCGTACCCTAAAGAAAGATGACACTTTCTATGGGATGGATGGAGTGTTAGGATTTCCAAAATGTGACGAACGGGTTCTTGGAACCCAACCAAGACAATAATAAAGAATAACACAAAGAGAAAAAGAAATAGGCACAAAGAATTTAACGTGGTTCGGTCAATCGACCTACATCCACGGGCGGCGGAGAAACAATTCACTAATAAAGAAGATAATACAAAATGGGCCTCCGGAATATGGTCTTAGGCCCAAAAGCACATACCCACAAAACACATGGTCAATTAGTCCAACTAACTAATCTCATAACATGTGTGCTATGATGCGTAGAAGCACACTTAAAACAATTAGAAAATCTATCTATTTATAGGTGAAATTAATGATAAACTTCATTAATTATCCGATGTGGAATGAGAGTCAATTTCCTTTAAGGATTAGAATTTTGAGCCACATCATAACAATCTCCACCGTGGCAAAAATTTCAATATCCAATCTAACATAACAAATCTTCACATCGAACAAAACTCTAATCGCGAACACAAAACGATCTTGATTCACCGCTTCCGCAAAAGCCTCAACGGGCTTAATCCAAATCAGAATACCAACAAAGTCGCAACGTCCCTCAAACAAGGATCATTCATCATTTAAATTTTCAGAATTGGAATCTTCCTTGGCAAAACGCTACCCCAATAACGTGAAACTTAACGTCATGGTGCTTTCTCCTCAAACATGCTTCACCTCCTTCAAAAGCCTTCAAATTTCTCGATCAAAATCTTTGTTATTGTCATTGTCACAACACGAGTCAAACCTTGACTCTGATACCACTTACTCGTATTTATAACAAGTGGTATCAAATTGTTTTGATTTGGCTCAAATTCTAATCCTTAAAGGAAATTGACTCTCATTCCACATCGGATAATTAATTAAGTTTATCATTAATTTCACATATAAATAGATAGGTTCTCTAATTGTTTTAAGTGTACTTCTACCCCCTGGGCGGATACAAAGGGGGGCGGGTGAGTGCGATCCCCCCCCCGAACTTTCGTGTATTACTACGATTAGCTTTCTATTTTTTATAATCTACATATATATTCCATTTTGATTTTCGAGTTCCCCCCCCCAATTTTATAATTTGTCATTCTACCCTTAAGTTAAAACTAAAATTAGTGTGAATGTGACAACTAGATATGAAAAATATTAAAAATTATATATTAAGTACGCCAACTTTAGTGGAGGTTTAAAACTTAGAGTTCGGATATCTATATATTTTAACATATGGTATAATTTTATGCAATTGATATATTATGTTTGTGTTTTTTTTCAATACTTATTGCTCAATTGAATAAATTCTTGAATTTCCCCGATCACATGTAGATATATCGCTAAATAGTAAGTATAGTTAGACCTAAATAGAAACAAACGCCCCTAAAAAAAATTCTCGGGGGCGGAGCCCCCGAACCCCTGTACAAAACTTTTTGTACCCTTATAAATTCTCCCCCCCCCAACTCGAAAATCCTGAATCCGCCCATGTTCTACGCATCATAGTCCAACATATTATGGGATTAGTTAGTTAGACTAATTGACCATGTTTTTTTGGGTATGTACTTTTGGGCCTATGACCATATTTCGGAGGCCCATTTGTATTATTCTCTTTATTAGTAAATTGTTTCTCCGCCGCCCGTGGATATAGGTCGATAGACCGAACCATGTTAAATTCATTGTGTCTATTTCTTTTTATCTTTGTGTTATTCTTTATTATTGTCTCGATTGAGTTCCTAGAACCCGTTCGTCACATTTTGGAAGGTCCGAATATCAGTATTTAAATTTCTCTCTACCGCGAGCTTTTACATTTTATAAATTATTAGGTCCCCACTGGGTCCCCACTTCCGTGGGTTATCTTCACATAATTATATAGGTCCTTTTCTCCCTACTTCTTGATTTTGATTATTTTTGATGATGATTTAAACAAGAGACCTAATTAAATGCTTGAATAATAAATACTCATATAACTACGTGTGCAAACAATTTACCCTTAAAAATAATCACTGAAATATAGTTTTTGAACAAATTGCTTGCATTTCAGGTATTTCCGATCAAGTTAAAATAACTTTTGAAAAAGAAAAAGGGTATACTTTGTATATGTAACCTAATATCCTATTCGTGCCTTAATTATTATTTTCACACAGACAAAAAAAAATCTATATTAATGCGATTATGAATTTGAAAAATGATGTCTAATTTAGGAGAGAGAGTCCGCAATAAAGGGGTGAAGGGAAGCTTCCTCTTGATTTCAGAAAAGATTTGGTAGGGACGAATGGTTTTTAAAAAATATAAAACTACTAATTTTAATATGTCGCATTAATATTCCTGACTTTAAATAATAATCATATATTTATTTCTATTTTAAGGAGTTTTTTGTTTAGTCCTTTTCTATAAAATATTTTGCTAACAAGAATCTTTTTTTTTAATCTCACCACCCTCTTTCACTCTCCTCTTTTATTTTTATCTCATTTCGAATATCCTATACTAATAATCTGATTTTGAACGGAGAGGTTAAGTATTAAAACATTAAAAAATTGTGTTAGTCAAATACTCCCTCCGTTTCACTTCATTAGTTCACTTTCTTTTCGATACGGAGATTAAGAAAGTTGTTTGTTATGTGTAAAGTAGTATAAAGTAGTGGGGTCCACAAGAATATATAAGAGTGTTATTTTAAGTTAAAAAAGGAAAGTGGACTAATGAAGTGGAACGGCCCAAAAAGAAAAAGTGGACTAATGGAGTGAAACAGAGAGAGTATTATATTTCAATTAACTTTAAATTATATTCATAAATTTTTTATTCACTAGATGTTATCGAATATTTATATATTTACATTTTGGTAACAACAAAGAAAATTTATTATTCCCTCCGTCCCACCGAACTTATTTTGTATTCCATTTTAGGCGGTTCCACCGAACTTGTCCTGTTTCTAAAAAAAGAAGTAGGTCCCACAATTTTACCAACTCAAATCAACTCAATAATATTAATTAATTACATGAGTTTCACTTTTCTATCTCACAAACCAATTTTAAATAATTAATTATTGTGTGGGTCACATATCTTTACCCTAAATCAACCCCAATTTTTTTCTTGAGGGGAGTTAATCAAATGTACGTTCGTATTTTGATATTGTAACATAATTAAGGCTACGAGGGACCCATGTCAATAGAGAGAGATGGTGAGACGAAAGGAAAGACCAATTTGAATGTTATGAAAAATGTGAAGGACTAATATGACTCAAGTGAAAGGTGAATGACTAATTTGAATGTTATGAGAAACGCGGAGAATCAATGTGGCTGTTTACTCTAAAGAATATATATTGCTGCAAAAAATGATTAGCAAAATATAATAGAATTATATATTTATGCGACGATAGTCTAAAATTTCAAAGAAGATTAAATCTAAGACTTTTCAAAGCATAATCTGCGTAATAATTATGTCGAAAAAACTTATGGTTTAAACAGTTAAATAATTATATGAGTCTCACATCTTTACGCACAAACAGCTAAAAAAACTGGACAAATGACATGGGATGAAAAAAGAAAGAACATATAAAGGAAAAAAAAGTTATGGAGCATTTGGTTTGCAACATAGAATCGGATTCCGGCTCAGGATAATCAACAAAACTTTGGTGCAACCATGTGTAGGTGCAACCGGATCGAGCCCGGACCCGGATCCGGATAATTTTACCCGGGATATAAATACTTAAAAAAGAAAAATCGAAACATCCGTTCCGCTCATCTCTTTTCTTACGAAACCCACGAACTCTGCCGTCTAGAAGAAGACCGCCGTGTTAATCTTCCTCTTCTTCCACTTCGCATAAATCCTCATCTCCCTCATTTCCTTTTCTTCCGCTTCGCATAAATGAGACGGCACTGAGGCGGGACGACACTGAGGCTACAAAAATTAGGGTTTATACCTCCGGCAATACCCCTCAATTTGGGGAGTCTTCGATAGAGCGGCATCTGCCCGCCCTCAAAACCCTTCCTAACGCCGGGACCGGACCTCGATTTCTGACCTCTCATTCCAAACCCGCAGCTGCCCCCCTGCCCAGCCGCGTGCCCTCGGGACGACACTGAGGCATAAATGAGACGGAACTGTGCCGTCGAACTGAGGCTGAGGTAAACTCAGCGGAGCCAATTGAGACGGCACTGAGGCGGCGGTGCTCCTAAAGAAGGTATTGCCTATCAAAGTTGTTCTTGTGCTCGATAATAAGTATTATGCATTTCACATATTTTCACCAATTTGGGGAGATTTGTTAACCTTTCAAGTGGTGGGTTGTGGTGATTGTTGTTGTTCCTTCCTGTAGTTTTATGCTCATCATTTTGTGATTAATTGGAGGTATGATCATCGCGTTGATGAAATTGATCAACTTGTGTTAGGTCTTCTGTTTTAGGTTAAATTATTGATACAATATGCTGCAAATTAATTTTTGCAATAGAATGGTTATGGATTATTGGTTCAATTGGTTGGTATCATCAATGAATGATTTAGATGGCTTCACATACAGAGGAACAATGGTTTTAGTGGATAATTTAAACATAAATTGAAATAATTCAATGAAAGAGTAAAGATTAATGATATCAAATTTTAGGAAAGACCTAAAAATTGTTTGTCTTCGCATAGCCCTTTCAACTTGGTTGCTATATGTCAGGTATGATATGTGGAAAGAGACTAGCTTCGATTGCTTCTCTGCGTTGCATTTTATTCAGTATTTGATGATATATCACTATTCTATGTTGAACTTTGTATTGGTTAACTAATTAGTTATTTGTGGCTGATAATATCCAGCCTTGTTTAACTGGATGATCAGAAATTTCTTCTTTTTCGAGATCTTCATTATCTGAATGCAACATTTGTTTACTTCCAACTCTTGATGATCTGCATCCTATATGTCTAGCTCTGCTAGTTCTTATCATTTTTTGTTATAGTAGATGAGTTCCTTATTATTCTCCTTCGACTTGATTTGTTGTATTTCTATATCGGGATCTCATTTAACTTATAAGATTGGAATCTGATGGTCCAACAAACAAAGGACTCTACATTTACTGAATACGGGCTTGCTCATGCTGAACCTGGTCTGTCGAATTCTGATAGGCAGCTTTCCATCTCTATGAAGAAATCTTGTTTATGTGGAGTAGATCTGTGGAGTTTGAATTCTGTGTTGGTGATGCATAATATTAGACAATATTAAACATGCCTCCAATGCCACGAGTACAAGTTGTTGCCGATTCCGCCCTCCTCTGCGTGTGTATCAAGTCCGGAAAGGAAGAAATGTGTGTTTCTCTCTCATCTGGCCTAAATTGTTTTTGATGATTTGATAGTATGCTTTTGAAATGAGCAAAAGGAACACTGTTTGGAAATCATGTTAGGGAAGGATATGATAATCGCTAATTCCTTGATTTCATCTGTATTTGTAAATGTTTATGTTTGTAAATAGGTACAACGCAGGTTTTCCTAGTATTTCCATTATTTGTATTGGATAAGTGTATTAATTACTACTCTCAACGAGAAATGCCATGACAAAGCAATTTCTATTAGCAACTTTTTCATTGAAGTAATAATAGTATAAAATTTATGCATGAAAGTTTAATAGGCATTGACAGCTAGTGCATGAAAGTTTAATGGTATTAACAAGGAAAAATACCATAGCATTTCCACGACTAAAATGTTTTGAAAATGCTAGCGTTCCGAAGGAACGGTAGCTTTTTCCAAACTCTTTCAAAATGTGAGTGTTCCGAAGGAACGCGAGCATTTTTAACCGGAGAAAAGAGTAGAGTTTAGACTTCCCCTCTAGGGTACAGTAAAAATAAGGAAAAATGCCGTAGCAGTTCCATGACTAAAAGGGTTTGGAAATGCTAGTGTTAACGCTAGCTTTTTCCAAACCCTTTAAAAATGCGAGTGTTCCGAAGGAACGCGAGCATTTTTAACCAGAGAAAAAAGTAGGGTTTAGACTTCCCTTCTAGGGTACAGTAAAAACAAGGAAAAATACCGTAGCAGTTCCATGACTAAAAGGGTTTGGAAATGCTAGCGTTTCGAAGGAACGCTAGCTTTTTCCAAACCCTTTAAAAATGCGAGTGTTCCGAAGGAACGCGAGCATTTTTAACCGAGAGAAAAAAGTAGGGTTTAGACTTCCCCTCTAGGGTACAAGTAAAAACAAGGAAAAATACCGTAGCAGTTTCCACGACTAAAAGGGTTTGGAAATGCTAGCGTCCGAAGGAACGCTAGCTTTTTCCAAACCCTTTAAAATGCGAGTGTTCCGAAGGAACGCGAGCAATTTTAACCGGAGAAAAAGTAGGGTTTAGACTTCCCCTCTAGGGTACAGTAAAAACAAGGAAAAATACCGTAGCAGTTCCACGACTAAAAGGGTTTGGAAATGCTAGCGTTCCGAAGGAACGCTAGCTTTTTCCAAACCCTTTAAAAATGCGAGTGTTCCGAAGGAACGCGAACATTTTTAATCGGAGAAAAAAGTAGGGTTTAGACTTCCCCTCTAGGGTACACTAAAAACAAGGAAAAATATTATTCATCAATCGGAATGATACTTTTCTTTAGGCAAAATGATACTTTTATTTACAACATGTGATACTATTACTCAATAGGAATGATACTTTTCTTTAGGAAGAATGATACTTTTGTTAACATTATGTGATACTATTGCTCAATAAGAATGATACTTTTCTTAAGGAAGAATGATACTTTTCTTAAGGAAGAATGATACTTTTCTTTAGGAAGAATGATACTTTTCTTAAGGAAGAATGATACTTTTGTTAACAACATGTGATGCTATTGGTCAATAAGAATGATACTTTTCTTTAGGAAGAATGATATTTTTCTTAAGGAAGAATGATACTTTTCTTTAGGAAGAATGATACTTTTCTCAAGGAAGAATGATACTTTTCTTTAGGAAGAATGATACTTTTGTTAACAACATGTGATACAATTGCTCAATAAGAATGATACTTTTCTTAAGGAAGAATGATACTTTTCTTAAGGAAGAATGATACTTTTGTTAACAACATGTGATACTATTGCTCAATAAGAATGATACTTTTCTTAAGGAAGAACGATACTTTTCTTCAGGAAGAATTATACTTTTGTTAACAACATGTGATACTATTGCTCAATAAGAATGATACTTTTCTTAAGGAAAATGATACTTTTCTTAAGGAAGAATGATACTTTTGTTAACATGTGATACTATTTCTCAATAAGAATGATACTTTTCTTAAGGAAGAATGATACTCCCTCCGTCCCACTTATCTTGACGCGTATTCCTTTTCGGGACGTCCCACCCATCTTGACACGTTTCCAAAAAAAGAAATAATTATCCTCCTACTTTTTCATTTCTCTCTCCTACTTTTTCATTTTTTTCATTTCTCTCTTCTACTTTTTCATTTCTCTCTCCTACTTTATCCCTCTCTCATACTTTATCATCTCCACTTTCTTAATTCCCGTGCCGAAAAGAAATGTGTCAAGACGGGTGGGACGGAGGGAGTACTTTTCTTTAGGAAGAATGATACTTTTGTTATCAATATGTGATACTATTGCTCAATAAGAATGATACTTTTCTTTAGGAAGAATGATACTTTTCTTAAGGAAGAATGATACTTTTGTTAACAACACGCGATACTTATCGCTCAATAACAATGATACTTTTGCTAAATTAACAATTGCAAGAGATTGAGTAATGGGCAGTGGCAGTCTAGTTGTTGAAAGGGCCCCAAAGCCATAACTCACATCTATAATAGCCAAAGTTTGTTATGAGAGAGTTAATCCCTGTCGTAAAAGCAGTGATATTCATCACTCACTGGGCCACCGGACTGACCAAATCACCACCGCAACTCGTTTCGCATGCATTATTAATTCATCCAACAAAATCTGATATTTCTGGGCTCAATCATCCACATGGGCATGGCCAATTAAAACGCCATTCACATATTGATATTCCTAACAACGATACTACATGTCCAACTCAAGACAGCCAACGTAAAAGGCCATGTAATTATTGAAGTAAGAAAATAAAAACCGATGGAAACTAAAGACAAAGATAGCTAAGAATATCTCTCGGAGAAAAGGTAATATTCATATTCAAGGAGGAGAAATAACTTCACATAGGCTAAAAAATTGTCATCAAGTCTCAATGTAAATATTCAAAATTAACATTAGCAAAACGGTCACTTAAATCACTTGTCTTGAAGTTTCTAAATAAAAGTATCATTGTTTCGAATAAAAGTATCAATTCCACTGACAAGTACCGCTAAGCATCATAACACAAAGCAACATTAACCTTCGAAATGACCCTCAATTGTTGAACCCGTAGTAAATACGCTAAAAATGAAATAAGACATTAGTTTCCTGCTTTAGAAAGCTTTTGAACAAGAAATAATAGTACAAGAGAAACACAATTAGCACATTTTTAAAAGTATCATTCTTTTGCTATAATAGTACAAGAGACATTAGTTTCCTGCTTTAGAAAGCTTTTGAACATTAACCTTCTGAACCGTAAAACTGAAAAGGAAAGAATATAAGATATATATGCAGCAAAATTGCTCTTGCAATGCAAACAGAAAAACTATGCAGAATAGTGGTTTGGTTTAAGAATTCAGAGCATACATTGTCCTTTAGCTTCTGGTAAAAGATACAGATTCACTATGAATTTCCTTTTTTACGCATTTACCATGACTACCAACAAGTGTAAACTCAAGGTTCCAAACTGAACTACGAGAGAATTCCTTCACTTAAAAAGAAACCTGCTCAAATTCATACAAAGTCCTAAATAATTTTATTCAATTCCTAAAAAGCAATTGGTATAATTTCAACCTCCAAGTCCCCAAAACCGAACTCCAAGCAGAAGCAGTTCATAAATTGAATTCACTAGTCTCTAGTCTATCGGAGGGTGAGCACACTAGAGATTTAGAGTAGACATCACATCCGATTAGCTCTAACAGATGTGTGAAGTTATTCATCCAACTCTTATTCAACTCTGCTACAAAGTATCTAATCATCAGCCATTAACATCATTTTCATCAAATCCCCACACGTGCAAATTTCATAATCACCAAAGCTCAAAACATTATAATCACAATTCACAAACAACAAATAATAAACCAAAAGAGCCGATCAAAACAAAAGGTGATAATACCCATATCATGTCATACTTTAATGCAGATTCAATAATGATACTTCAATGCAGATTCGATACTGATTGGCGAAGCTTTTAATTATTCGTTTGGCAGTACAAACATCCACCAAGCCAATATCAGATTTTAATTTGAAATTTTGTAGGGAAGGAGGGGCGAAATACAAAATATGATTTATTGCTAAATTAAATTGAAAAAATCATACCATGGACTCCAATCAGGGATGCGACGCCGTCGAGGAGGCCGATGCCGTCGAGGATCCGATGCCGTCGAGGAGGCCGACACGATGATGAGGACTCCCGGAACAATCGGGGATGCGACGCCATCGCCGTGGCGACTTGTATTTGATTTCGTTTAATTTTTCTCAACAAGATGAATTGGATGTTATGATTTGATTCACCATCGTTTTTCTGCGAAGAAGAAGATTTCGAGATTTTTTTTAATGGACTGGAATAGTTTTTTTAATGGACCAATATATGGGCCGAATCATATAAAGATATGGGCCAAAATTTTAAAAATAGCTTGTGGCCCAACTGGTTGTATGTGCAACCAGTTGCACACAAGACCAACTCCAGGATAATTCCTTCAAGATTCGGAATGAGCATAATCATTGCAATACCCCTGTTTGATTTAAGCATGCAGATTCAGAATCATTACTATACCAGATGTTTGGTTCATCAGTTCTATCGGAATGAAACATCATAAATTTACAATTTTACCTTTAATGCACATAAAATATTATTTTATGTCTATATTAATCCTACAAAAATAATTAATCTTGTTTACTTATAAAAATGAATAATTAATTAATAAATTTATTACTTTACAGTCAATCACAAGGTGTTAAAAGAAAAATTATCTATCATAAATTATCAAATATTACTTCTAATTGAGAAAAAAATCGAACCACATGACCAAATTAGCAAGAATGAAAAAAAAACTGCATTTCAAAACCATCAATGAAATCTTATATAAAATAATAAAATACAATTCAAATGTGTAAACATAATGCAGACAAAAAATTAAGATAGCAACTTAAGAATTAAAAAACATATTTACGGGAATAATTAGGTAAAGAGAGGATAATTGTCGCCCTCGGATCGCGCGCGTCACCTCATCATTAAACTTAAAAAGTAGTCTGATGATTCATTCCCACAAATTGTAACCACACATTTGTCTAGCTAGGGTAGACCCTACCAATCAACCTCGGAAAATCAAGGTACCTGAGCCAAAAGTGTGTCCTTGGAATGGGTGGGAATGTTTGACAATGATTAATAAGTTAATTAGACTCTACTAATGCAATTAAATATAATTAATACTTCTCATAGAACGTGTCTGTTTTTCTTTTCGGATTATCTCATAGAACGTGTCTATTTTTCTTTTTGGATTATCTCATAAAATGTGTCATGTTTCTATAAATGATACTCCATCACTTTACACAACTTTTAATTCTCTTTATTAGTTTTATTTATGGGACCCACACTTTACGTATTTTTATATACAATTTCAGGCTCTTATTAATAATCGTACCTAAAAAAAACAAGACATATTCTTGAATTTATTATTATTTATAATAAGCTAGAGGAGTTTGGTCCACTGGTTAGAACCCCTGGCTCCATTAAAAATGGTTCTGTGTTCGATTTTCCTTATTTTGAAATCTAATTTATATGTTTTGATATTATAATTCAAAAAATATGAAAAATATAACTTTATATTTTTTTTAATGTTATTACATTTTTGTATAGAAGTTATACATATTATTTGAATTTTGTTCTTTTCTTCTCTTTCATTTTTTTGAAGTACACCTCGGTTGACTTCAATCCAATCTTTGACTGTGCCACTAAATAGTACCGAATGATTAGAATGTTTAATCACTTCACGATGAATAACTATTTAAATAAAGTATTACTGTAACAAAATGTAGGTTGGTGCAGCCACAGTAGATGAAGGCTGACTTTAATTTATCTTTTTGAAAAATATTTTATTTCTAACTTTCCTATGTATTGAAAAATGATTTCATATTACAGATTTATTAAGAAATAATGAATTGATTACAAACAAAATAATTATTTAAGAATATATATATATATTATACTCTTTCCGTTCCACCAATCTTGTCCACTTTCTTTTCGACACAGTAATTTAGAAAAATTGATGTAAATTAATAAAGGTGTAAGGTAGAAGTGTGAGATCCATATAATTAATTAATATTTTTTAGTTGACTTGAGTTATTAAAGGTGTGTGATCTACTTTTTTTTAATTGGAGAGTTTGGTGGGACAGTTCGAAAATGAATACTGGATAAGTTAAGTAGGACGGATGGAGTACTTATTAAATTCACTTTATGTTAATTTATAATTTTTTTTTATCTTCGATCATTAGACTAAGAATATCCCTGACCACCTAAATACACAACCAACCCAACCATTATAATAATTAATTTCTCTCTTCTCTCTATACTTCATTTTACTTTCAATCCAATCATCTATACTTTTTATCATTTATCCCTAATCACCCTAACCATGTCCCACCAACTATATTTTTTATATATTTTAATTATTTAATATTTATATTTATATTATTATGTATTAATAATAATTATTTAAATTTAAAGACGCAAAAGTTAACTGAAATTGTAGAAAAAATTATAAAGCTCAAAACTCGTACAAACTAAAATATAGGGAATATAAGATAGTAATTGAAAGACGAAATTGAAACAATGAAAAACGAAAATTACAAACAAAAAGTAAATAAAATTCAGTTATCATCGCCGAATTTACGCCTAATATGCTCGATCATGTTGTCTCGAAGATCTCTGTGTGCTTCTCTATTCTCAAGTTGTGACTTGATTGTCATATGACTAGCTAGACTTGCGATCCTTTCTGTAGAATATGCAAAATTATTATTTTTCGCTCCATCTCCAGTCTGATGATCACTCCGACTAAGTTGATCTTGTATAAATTTTGTGGGATCTTGATAGTTTAAATAAATGCTTCTTTCATCTTCCACAAATCATATTATGCATGATGATGCAAACTCTCATTATTTTTCCCTTTGGTGCTCGACCTTCTAAGACATTATTAAAAAGAGAAAAATTTAGGGATTTGGAGAAGTTGTTATTATATGGATCCGTGATAATTACTAAAAGAAAGATTGATATTTGTAGTAAATAATGAAATGAGATAAAATAAATGTATTTTAATATATAAATAAGTATAACAATATTGAGCTCTATTTATAGAGAATGAAAAATCATGAATTTTGGTATAATTTTTATAATAAATATTTATTAAAAAATACATATTTTTCTATTTAAAAAAAATTAAGAGCCACTGAGATGATGCCAAGTGGCAGCACCCCATTGGCCAAGACATTTCGAACCACTTGGTAGCATTTTGAAGCCTAAGGACCTCTATCTCATTATTTGATGATCACTTGGTGACCCATCAATCACGCTTTGTCACGCGTACATTGGTGGCCATCATCTCATTATTTGATGATCACTTGGTGACCCATCAATCACGCTTTGCCACGCGTACATTGGTGGCCATCAAATTATCACCACACGATATATGTTCTTATCTTTTTTTTTTTTTTATTTGAGCAACCCGCAGCTGCTAACTTCGGTGCGCTCTGGATAAACCTCAACTCCTGTGCACCGCAATTTGCTAACTTCTGCAAGGCTCTGGATAAACCTCAACTCCGTGCGTAGCACCGCAAACCACACAGGAGGTTAAACCACCCTCAGTGACATGACTCACGAGAAATGGGCTTTGGTGAGGATTGAATCCATGACCTGTCGGTCCCGGACTCCTCACCTCTACATTTCTGCCATCCCCTCTAAGTAGCGGGACAATATGTTTTTATCTTATTGATGGGAGATGTGGTGGTCACCTAGGTGAGATCCTCTCCCCATTTTGAGGGCAAATCCACCTGGGTCACTCTCTCTCTCCTCCCTCACATTTTTGAGGGCAAAGCCTTGATAGCATTTTGAGGGCATTACAGAAACCCTCGCCGTCGTTCCACCATCTACGCCCGCTCAGCAACCTCGATTGCGATTCCTAATCGCAGTTTGGATCGGGAAATGAATTGGACCACACAACCATAACCCGCTCGGTTCCGCCGTCACCAACACAATCCGCTGGGTGAAGGGAAGTTGCAGTCGATCCGAGAGAGAAAGGGGTAAGTTGGATTTCAATAGAAAATTAATTTTGATAAACTTTTTTGAGTTAGAAATCTCGTTAACTGTTTACGTGATAACTCTATTGCTTTTTAGCTTTGTCAGATTTAGATATCATGTCATTCTAGGTTTAAGAACATGTAGACATTGATAAACTTTGTAAGTTGAACGAATCTTGAATCGTTATTCAGAAATAGTGACTTCAAATAACTAAATATGCAGTACTAAAACCGAATTGGATCATATTTAAAGATACCGAAATCAAATTTAAGTTTGATATCTCCATCACCAAGGTTTCAGAATAATAGAGTTGGCATCTTCATTAGCATTTTGACTAAATGGAGATGATAAGAATTTTATTACCAATGAACACTTGTTTATAACATCAAGTTTGAACATATGGTTTCGGAGGTTTCAGATTATTACTTCACGCGACAATTTCATTTTTGTTCTGTACATTAAATGAAGTTTCTTATACCAACAGTAATAGTATTATTTCAATACAGAATCTGAGCCACAGTTTAGTGTCCGTCGGTATGCTTTTAAACTTGCTGTGCTCTCTAGATTTTTTCTATTATTTTTCATGTTTTTCATGATGATTTTGTTTATTGGTTTCAGCTACATGGGCACAATAACCGGCATATGTGACTTGGATACTGTTTGGTGGCCGAATTCGCATTAGTGTTCTGTTAAGGTATGGGCCACATCCTCAATCCTGCTCATTCTAACAGCATGGCTAGATAAACTTGATATTATCCAGTTCCACTTCTACGAAACGACAGTAGTGAGCCTGCTTAAAAGTAGATGATTTAGAACAGAGTCCAGTTATATTTGATAGCTGCTTGTTATATACAGAATTGTATCCATCCATGGTGCTTTTGTCCTATTGTTATGTGTTGTGTGTCTGTTTTTGTCTTGATGTTTTTCCTTCTATCATGTCATTAGAATCAAATATCTCTCACTGATGCAGGTATGTTGGGATGAATCAACCGCGGGGCAGAGGCAGCCAAGAGTTTCAGTTTTGGAAATCGAACCTTTAATGGCATTCCCCATGTATCCATCACTGTTTCCTCTATGATTAGATGACCATGACCATCCGGTCTCTCCTCCTTCCCCGGTAGACATCGAGTTTTCTTCTTTACCGAACCATACATAACTGCAAGGCCCATATTTTCATCTCGAATTAGTTTCCTCAGTATTATGTGTTGTATCTAGGGATGAAAACTGATGACATGGGATTGAAGATGGAGAAATGCAAGCTCTGTACCAAGGAATGGTAGTCACATCATGAATGCAACCGAGTTTTGATCCATTACTTCGTGGCATGCAAAATGATATCTATCAAGCAATGGCAGCTACTGCTGTTCAGGATATGAGGTTTATAGACCCTTCCAAACAAATGCTTTCATCAATCATGCAATTCCAGCAACCCCAATCTGTCACCAGCAGGCCTCAAGATTTTATGCAGCCTCAAGTAGTACAGCCACCTCAATGTTCAAAACTCCGTACATTCAAAGCCCGTCTCAGTTTCTCCTTCAGCAGCAACTTCTCCAACAAAACTCGTTCAAACTCTCCAACTACATTCAGCAGGTTTCTCCTTCAGCAACTTCTCCAACTACATTCAGCAGGTTTTCTCTTCAAACTCATAATCCTTGCTAATAAGTGAACCTCTAAGGTGTAGTCATGTGTTCATTGATTTAATGCTACACAATATTTTCCTAAATCTCTTTATTTTGTTTTATTGTCCTTATTTTGGTTTAGGACTATGGGGCCATTCATCCATTTTAATGTAGTTTCATACTATATAGTTGCCGTTTGAGTCTTATCTGTAGTTGAACGAGATAGCCCACATCAAGCAGTTAATGGTGCTGGCTTTCCCTGCAATCAACCTATTCATTTTCATAAATATAATCACATGATTCATATCTGCGTAGCTTGCATGCTATATATGCAGATATGTGGCATTAAATCTTTATACACAGACACAGCTGTGTGCTACCTATCAGTTTTTTCTAAAGAATCATAGTTTTGCTTCTTCTGAGCTTCATCAATCATCCCTTTGAGGAAATTCTTTATCCAGTGATCTTGATGAACTGAAGCCAATCGATCCCAAAGTTAAGCATTGCCATTCTTGTAATCGGAGAGAGGTGATGTCCAACCTTTTGTTGATGTGGCAAGGAGACTTCAGGCTAGCCCTCGTCCTTTTTGTGCTCTCTCTGTCTCATTCTCTCTCTCTATATATATATATATATAGATGTATGTATTATGTCGTTTGACTAAATTAATATCAAGATTGGAAATACAGGAATACGTTCATTGTGTGAGGTTGGCAACACATTCTCAATTCCATGGATTAGTGAAGTCAGCTAGAATAGATTCTTACCCTAGTTGAAGGTAAACATTCACGGTATAAATTGTGATTCTTACGACATTTTCTTTTGAGTTTTTACTGACCAACATTTATTGTATAATCATAGGTTTCCTGACAACAAGAAATATACTTTCTGCTAGCCACATAAAGTGGGAATGCAGTACTAACAATTAAAGGCAGTTATGGAGTCTCTTCTTCCAGCCTGCACACTACCCGGCCCTATGACCGCTCAACCTTTCAGGGCCGATGCTATTGTTGCTAAATCCTCCTGCTTTTGGTCAGTTATTTTGAGTTTATGAACTAATGTTTTTACCTGTACTAAGTAGGTAGTTTTTGTATTGTCACCTTTTAGTAGGTATCTAATGCAATTGTCTATAAACAACTTGTTAATGGCATATATACATAAATAAACCAGGACTTGTAGATGTGTCTGAAGCTCTTGGTGTTCCCATGCACATATTCTTGACAGTACCTAGGATGTACATTTTTTTTGTTCCTTCTGTTTTGGCGCTTTTTATGATACCATTCAGTAAGTGCTGTAATTATCCTTTCCCATCTCTTCCTAGGAAACTTTTGGGTGATTTTTTTTAGTGCTTTTCTATGGGAGTTATTTTTTGTATTTGGATTGTTGATTATTATTCTGGTATTCTGTTTCTCACAAATTGCTGGATTGCAGGCCTGCATGTGCCTTTCCTCACCCTTTCATACCCATATCTCATGGAGCTGGAAATTGGGTATGTTATATTTTCTTCATTTGATTTCAATATTGAAAGTTCAAGAATGACCCTAATGAATTGAGGAAAAACAAGCCGAATCTTGGCTCCATTGATGGATTCTTCAACACAAACCTGTGGAGTTCCCATGTACTACCCAAGCCCAATGGTAAATCTTCCATTGTCTCATATATGCATTCTAGTTCTTTTCTACTCACTCTTTCCCAGTTTATGCTCAAACTGGTTATCTGATTAGACTCTTGGAGACTGGGGCCCTCTAGTTGATGTGGTGGGCTACTGCTGCCTTGATCATGGCTCCAAATACGAACCACCTTAATGGCTATGCCCCTTGTCACGAGATTTCGCAACCATAGCTCATGTTCAACTCTATTAATCCCTGAGTTAGTAGTAAATCTTCATCATTTAGAACAGGCCAGTCCTTCCTATGGAATATTTTTCATATTTATCAAACTTGGATGCATTCATAGGTACGGTGCAATATGAATTTATGTTTTGTTTCTTGAGATCACTATAATTTATTATGTTTTCTTATTATGTCGATTTATGATTTTCTTTAATTTAATCGATGATATTACCTTATTCTTTTTCTTTTGGCTATTATGCATGAGATTCTAGACCATTCTAGATTAGTCCGACATGTAAACTAGAAAGTAAAAATGGGATTGGAATCTGGGCGTTGCATACAGTTTATTTATGTAGTTATTGGAAAGGGTGTTTTATTGAAGGTTTCAGAATAATCGAGTTGGCATCTTCATTAGCATTTTGACTAAATGGAGATGATAAGAATTTTATTACCAATGAACACTTGTTTATAACATCAAGTTTGAACATATGGTTTCGGAGGTTTCAGATTATTACTTCACGCGACAATTTCATTTTTGTTCTGTACGTTAAATGAAGTTACTCATACCAACACTAATAGTATTATTTCAATACAGAATCTGAGCCACAGTTTAGTATGTGCTTCCGGATGTTGTTTTATGCGGAGTAATCTAGTGTCCGTTGGTATGCTTTCAAAATTGCTGTGCTCTCTCGATCTTCTCTATTATTTTTCATGTTTCATGATGATTTTGTTTATTGGTTTCAGCTGCATGGGCGCAATAACTGGCATGTGTGACTTGGATACTGTTTGGTGGCCGAATTCACATTGGTGTTCAGTTAAGGTATGATGCCACATCCTCAATCCTGCTCATTCTAACAGCATGACTATATAAACTTGATATTATCCAGTTCCACTTCTACGAAACGACAGCAGTGAGCCTGCTTAAAAGTAGATGATTTAGAGCAGAGTCAAGTTATATTTGATAGCTGCTTGTTATATACAGAGTTGTATCCATCCATGGTGCTTTCGTCCTATTGTTATGTGTTGTGTGTCTGTTTTCGTCTCGATGTTTTGCTTCTATTATGTCATTAGAATCAAATATCTCTCACTGATGCAGATATGTTGGGATGAATCAACCGCTGGGCAGAGGCAGTCAAGAGTTTCACTTTGGCCATTAACGACATTCCCCATGTACAATCAAACGATCATGGCCATCCGGTCTCTCCTCCTTCCACAAGAATTATGCGACGGGGGAGTTCTCCAAGGGTTTCCGTATTTTATGGGGTCATATCTCTATCTTATGGCAGAAATAGTATTTCATTCCAACCATTCTCCCCTATTTTAAAGCAAAAAAAAGAAAAGAAAATTCCACACATATTCTTATTTTTTACCTTTATAAATCAAATTAAAATACAATTCTGTCATATAATAAAAATTATACATTAATTGAAAAACCCTATTTTAAGGCATAAAAAGAAAATTCTACACATTCTTATTTTTTACCTTTATAAATTAAATTAAAATGCAATTCTGTCATATAATTAAAATTATACATTAATTGAAAAAAATTAAGTTATTTATGAAAATCATATTATTACATAACAATAAAAATTATAGGTTATATTTAATGAAAATTTTATTTATTTTTATTAAAGTGATGCATTTATAGGGAGGAAAAAATTCTCCCTCATAGTAAGAGAGAGAAAAAATGACTCCTCAGAATTGGGAAGGAGAATTGTGGATGGTTGGTAGATTTTCTTAGGGGAATATTCTATTGTAAGGGATGGTTGGAGGTGGTTGAATGTATTTTGTTATCTTTGTATAAGGATTTTGACTCAATTGCAACAGTTTATCAAATATTTTGTTGGTGTGTGAAAGTAGCGAATTGATTGCTATTACCTTTGTGAGCGTAAATGTGAAGAATTTTACTTTTAAATTATCGAGCTAGTCAAGCTACTTGTTTTGCAATATTTTTAATTATATATTACTGTATGTAATAATAATTATTGGTATTATTATGATTATTAATGGATTCTTTAATGAATTTGATGAGTGAGAACATAATACTGAAAACATTAAATCCAAAAAATCCACATGACGCCATCTCTCGTGGCGGCTGTATCCAACGCCCTTTGCACGTGATAGATGGACAAAACGGTGGCGTTTTAGGCCTGTAACGCAACCTCTTCTGGTTCGATTTCCTAACACAATGCGGGTGCATGTTAAACACTCGGGGCGGGCAATAACGACACGCCACGTCAGCGTAATCCCTATAAAACAGCTGCGCAATAGTAGGGTTTCATCTCTCTCCTCCTCACTGCTTGCTCGCTAAAATGCTTCAATCTTTCGCTTTGATCTTCAATGCATCGCGTCCTCTCAGGGTGGAACCTCTCCATTACGATCTTGCACCTTTCAAGCATATCATCGCCGAATCTCTCCCCGTAGCTCGCATGGTCGCAACCATGCCCGCTCTCAAGATGGAGAGAGCCGAGAAGGGCGAGGGCGATGTCGACGATCACTTTAACAAGTTCGGTGAAGATGCCGGAACTTGGGGAAGCGGTCCGGTGGAGACGCCGGAACTCTGGGAACCGGAATTTCGTGAGATCGATTAACTTTGCCGTTCCTGTAATAATTAGGCGGTATCTTAGCTTTGAATTCGCGTACGGTTTTTGTATTGATGGCTTGATTCTGTAGAAAACGATTGGTTTGACGTTTACGGATATTGATGTGTTTCGTTTGGTTTATTCCCTTCTATTTCTCTGCATTTGTTATATGTTAGCTTGATTTCGGCTCATCCGAAGCAATATATTATTCGATAGGGTCAAAAGTAGGTCAGATTTCTTTATCAGCAGCTGCAGGCGCCTACATTAATATATATATATATATATATATATATATATAGTGTGTGTGTGTGTGTTTCTAGAGAGAAAAAAGAAGAAGCAGCAGAAAGGAGGAGGAGGAGGAGCTGGAGGAGGAGGAGGTTTGATTGACTTTTGTGTGTGTGTGTGTGTGTTTGTGTGTGATGACTTGTGTTTTTATGCTGTATTTTGATTGCTTTTTAGGTCTATGAAGGTGCTTTATTGAAGCCGATTGAGGTTGACTAGATGAGGAAAACAGAAGGTAAATCACTGGTATTCTGTTGCATCCAAGTCAAAGCATCTAAAGAATCAATAATTTTTTTTTTTTCTTTTTCTTAGATCCTGTTTGATGTGGATTATTCAAGAATCCATGTAGATTTGCTTTATTATTGAGGTTATGAGGGGATGTAGTAGGGTAGCAATTGATGTTGGAGGAATTTTCCTAATATGGTGCTTTGTATTATTGCATATAATCAGATGTGGTTGCACTTTTTCTTTAAATGCATTTCTTTTGCTTGATAATGGATAGTAATAATTGCTTCCCATCTTACTATTTCATTCCTTAAATAACTTTTTTTCTTTTAATGAACACTTCTTTGAATGATGAATTTATTACTGTTACCATATTCTTCAACCTTTTGTACTCCATTATCATGCTCGAAAATCGGCTCGAGCCATTTTCTCTACCCCTTCTTATCCTGCAAAAGGAATACTTGTGCTCGAAAGATGTGTACCCGCCTAAGCCTTTGTCCTGATTTGGTCCCACTATGCTGAACCTTAAGAGCATGATGTCTGACTCACCCTAAAGTGACAGGTGATAGACTACATATAGCGTGAGTTAAACTACCCTAAAGTGACAGGTGATAAGCTACAAATAACATTCCCACCAATAACGTGCAAACCACACAAGAGAGTTAAACCACTCTAAAGTGATAGGTGATAGGCTACACATAGCGTGCCCAGTGGAATTTGAACCCATGACCTTTCGGTCCCGGACCATTTATTCTTGTGTGGTTTTCTTCCTTGAGTTTGAAAGCATCGTATTGCTGTATTGAATGCATGATCGCTTTAAGATTGTAATGTTTTTGCCTTTCTCTTTGATTTTACTACTACTGCCAAACCACATAAACCTTGTGTTTTTTCTATTCATCTTATTCTGTATTCACTTTTGTGCTTTACATTATTTATTCAAACGAATACGAAAGAAGAAGAAAAGATATGTAATGAGGCAAACATAGATAGGTAGATAGAGCTTCAAGGTTAGTGTGATTATTTTTTGAAGAGTAGCTAAGGAAAATCATATAGAGAACTCCCTTATACTTTGCCTTGTTCATTACAAGTGTGTGTATATGTAATCTTGATTTCCAACATCTCATGCATCATATATCACGAAGAACCTGCTTGTGACTTGTTTGCATGATGAAATACTAGACTCTTCTTTTGGCTATCAAATTTAAATGTAGTCATACGAGTTTGAGATTTGTGGAGTGATGTCTGCCATTTAAAATCAAATTTAAATGAAGTCATACAAGTTTGAGATTTATGTCTGTCATTTAAAATGTGCTGCAATTTCTTGACTGACTCTGTTTGAAGTTCGTAGACATCACTTGTACAAAATCTGTCACTGTTATGTTTACAGACTTGTTAGGCTGCAAAGAGAGGTACATGCATACTAAGTTTGCAATCTATAGGTGGCCTCCAAGAGTAGAAGGCGAAGGGGGATAAGGAGGAGCAAACTGGGGATTAAGAGGAGAGGGGGGATATTGAGTTTCCTTATGTCAGTCAGTACTTACAAGCTCTTCCTTTCTTGTGTGAATCTGGGCGTTGCATACAGTTTATTTATGTAGTTGTGGGAAAGGGTGTTTTATTGAAGTAAAGTGCACTTGAAACCATGATGGAATGCTTAAAACAGCTGATAATTTCTAATTTCTATCAGGTGGTCCTTGCTAATTCACACAGGATTCCACGGGTCCCATGCTACTCGGGTCAGAACGATGCTTTCGGCTCCTCAATTTGGAGTTCCGCCTGAAGAATCGGCTCCTCAATTTGGAGTTCCGCCTGAAGAATCGGCTCCTCAATTTGGAGTTCCGCCTGAAGAAGCAGGGGCCGCGGTAGCTGACCTTGCTAATTCACACGGGATTCCACGTGTCTCATGCTACTCGGATCAGAGCGTAAGCCGGTAGCTGACCTTGCTAATTAGCACTTGTCCCATGCTACTCGGGTCCCATGCTACTCAGGTCCCATGCTACTCGGGTCAGAACTTAAGCTAGTGATGCTTAAGCAGGGGCCGCCTGAAGAAGCAGGGGCCGCAGTAGCTGGAATTCCGCCTGAAGTTCCGGGATTACACGTGTCTCATGCTACTTCACACGGGATTACACGTGTCTCATGCTACTGGAGTTCCGCCTGAAGAAGCAGGGGACGCGGTAGCTGACCTTGCTAATTCACACGGGATTACACGTGTCTCATGCTACTCGGATCAGGGTAGGGGTAGGGGTAGCTGGAGTTCCGCCTGAAGAAGCAGGGGCAGGGTTAGCTGCTGAATCTTCTACTGGTACATGGACAACTGTGTGGACCGATGGTCTTACCAGCGTTTGTTACAAAGGGTGATGCTACAACATCAAGCCGGTTCCTGGAGAAAAAGGTCGATATATATGTTATGTCTCTTATCCTTTAGACCTTTTTGAAGAAGGTTATGTTACTAACATGTTTACTTTCATTGTAGGGCTTCACCTAGCAGCACTACACTTGTACTGCTCTCCCACAATCCCGGTTTAGGCTGCTCCCATTTCGCTCGCCGCTACTACAGGAGTCGCTTTTGCTTACCTCTTGATTAATATTCACACAGTTCAGAAAGACATCAAATTGCAGTGCCCAAATCCAAAAGAAAAAACTGAGGTTTTATATACTTCTGCAATATAAAGGCTCTATTAATCTTTGCCTTTTGTAGTCTCTTTGCTAGCATATTTTGTGACCTCTGTCTCCTACAGTATAACATTCTCACACACTTCTGTTTTTGTAAGGGTAATTTTCTTGATTTCTTCTTCTTCCCACAAGTTTTTTTTCATGTTTTCTGCATTAGTTTGGCGTCTATTCTTCGTACAACAAAATTTCACCTCATTGTCTATACAATTTCACTCGGTTACAGTTCTAACAGGACCACATTCCACATCTTAGAGCATCTCTAATGCTAAACGCCAGCGTAATCAATTTTTTTTTTCTCCAACTGTCAAATTAGATTTTATACTTAAATAAAATATCCCATTTTGATGCTTTCTATTACTATTATTTATAAAAAAAACTATCAATTATTCAGGAAACTAATTAAGTATTATGTAAAATGATATGATTTGGAGACCTATGGCGAATCCGGGATCAGATAGCAGGATGGGCTGAAATAAATGCGTCAAAATATTAATTTTCATACATACAAAAATATTTCAATGTTAACATGCTACCTTTTACAAATTAAGAGAAAAGGTTCAAATATACAAAATGAATAATAAAAAAAATTCAGTACAAGGGAAAAAAAGGTATGGAAATTACAATGAAAAGTTCAAAATTTACATAAGGGAAAGAAAATTAGTAATAGGAAAGGAAACTGCCAGAAATAACAAAAAAATTAAATAATAAAAGAGAAAACAATAAGTTAAAAGCCGTTAATCGAACATAGTTCCCACCTCACTAAATCATCAAGGGCAAAGCGGACTTTACCGCTACACTACACAGGACCCCAAAAAAATTAATACTTGCTGATATTTAATTATAACGAAAAAGAATCGGATTGTCCTTGGTCCAGCGGTCCAACTCCCTTCTCTCCCTTTCCAGACCGTATTCAAACCCTCCAGACCGTATTACTCTCTCAATTCCAAATATATATGTTTACTTTCTTTTTTCATCTGTTCCAAATTTATATATTTATTAATATTTTTTATGTATCTAATTAAATCTTTCACCAACTTTAATAAATCTAATTAATATGATAATATAGAAAATATTATTTTATCCAACTTTTATAATAGCAAACACAATTATGACATTAACTTTTTAGTAATTTACTTTAATTTACTCAAATTCCAATACTAACATTTATCTAACTTTCATATTATTAAATCTTTTCTTAATCCATATGAAAAAACAACTAACATTTATCTAACTTTCATATCATTAAATCTTTTCTTAATTTATATGAAAAAACAAATAGACATATAAATTAGGGGAGTAATTATTTTGTTTTAGGATAAGAAAGTTGTAGATAAAGAAATTTGTATGTAAAGTAAGATAAAGTAATATAAAGTTATGGGGTCCATAATTTTGATTGAAAAAGAAAATGGTGCCAGTGGAATTGGACAACAAAAAAGGGAAATGAAACGAATGAGGGAGTAGTATTCAGTTGGTAGATTTATAATTTTCTTCATTCTTCTGAACTTTAATATACATTTGCAACTCATTATATTCGAATTATTTCGGTTTTTATTTTTATGTTATCGCTATATATATTTGTATTTTTAAATTAATTCAGGATACGAGACACAACATTTTATAAGAACTTAACCTAGGACACAATAATGTGCAACTTATGCTAAAATATATTGGACACAATAATTACAGTGTCGCGTTAAAGTGTCCAATACTATGTTCGTGAAACATAGTACTCTTATAGCGTGCAACGGTTTCATGCGAATGCAAAACTGCTACAGAGAAAATAGAGTAATAATAATAATAATAAAATATATATCAGAAAATATACAACTTGCCTCCGCTATCTGAGGTGCATTCATCGGCTTTTACTCGTCAACTTGAATCCAACTTCAGATCCATATTCATTTATTCATTTTTGAAATCTCAGACCGATGAACGAATGAATGTGGGAAACTGAAGGAAACAACAATGTCATTTAACTACCATATATAGTTTGCTTCTTTCTAGGGTTTCTAATGGGTATGATGGGCTTTTAGTGGGCCTTCACAATTTGGGTCTAATTGACGTGTTCAACTCTGATTGCATAATTGCATTACTGGCTCCCAAGTTTGTGGGTACAGATTGTTAGGTGGGACCATCAGCTTTTATCCCTCAAATAAGTAATTTCGAACCGTCCCATTCAATTTGTCTCTGTTTCCTTTTCGGGCCGTTCCACTTAACTTGTCTTCAACCCAAAAAGGAAAATTTTTAAATTGTAGAACCCACATCTTTACAACTAAATCTCATTATTTAAATTGTAGGACCCATACTTTTACTACTAAATTACATTATTTAACTTGTAGGATATACACTTTTACTACTAAATTACTTTATTTAAATTATAGGACTCACATCTTTACTACTAAAATTCACTTCACCTTAATAACCGCACCGAAAAGTTTAAGGACAAGTTGAATGGGAAGGAGGGAGTATGATGCTTCGTTCTAAGAGTTTTATTTCAAGAATAATCACGTGTTCCATAATCTTTTCTTATGTCAGCTTTATGGCTGGTAGACGAACCATTTTTAAGTGGAATAAGATAGATATTAAATATTTAATCTATCATAGAGATAATTTCCTTAATAATAACAATTTATCAAATTTATTTAAACGTATGATTTAGATATGGATAAATAAATAATAATTACTCCCTCCGATTTCATTAGTCCACTTTTTTTGACATGAAGATTAAGAAAATGATTTGTTGTGTATAAAATAATATAAAGTAGTGGGGTTCAATATAATATAAAAATGTTATTTTAAGTTAAAAAAGAAAAATGAATCCTGAGAGAGAGAGAGAGAGAGAGAGCGATAGAGAGAGGGAGAGAGAGATGAAAGAGAAAGAGAGATGGCGAAAATGTGAAAGAGAGAGTGACACTGATGAGATGAGAAAACTAAAAGGTAAATTGGATTTTTTAGTCCTCAAATTATGCTTGTTTGACCAATTTGGTCCCTTATTTATTTTTTTTAGTAAATTTGTCCCAAAATTATAGAATTTTGGATAAATTGGTCCTTCTGTTAATTTTTTGGTAAGTCAATTGTTAGTCAACGATTTTTAAAGGGTATTTTCGGTATAATATTATTGAGGACCAAAACGTCCAAATATTAAAAAATTGAGGACCAATTTGACCAATTTTTTTTTTACTGAATTTTTTTTAATTTTACAAAAATCGAAAAGTATTTTAATCGTTTTGATTTTTTTAAGGACCAACTACGTCAATTTTAAATAAGTTGAATACCAATCTCTATATTTTTGGATCATAATTGTCAAATTTTATAGCTCTTATCAAAAATTTTGAATATATTATTATGATAAAGAGAGATAAAAACGTAGAATATTTGCTAATCAATGAATAAAACTATAGTAGATTTCCATTCAAAACATGTTTTCATTCCAATATGATTTATTCATTAATTTTTCGTATATTTTATGTTTTAATCCCCTGTTTTCATAGTAATATCGAAAAAAAATTAGTTACGGAGTAATATATTTTATGTTTTAATCCATCGTTTTCATAGTAATATGATCCCCAGATATATTATAATTAACGGGAATGGTCCTCAACCTATTTAAAATTGGCATAATTGCTCCTTAAAAAAAACAAAATTATTAAAATATTTTTCGATTTTTGAAAAACTTAAAAAAATTAAAGAAAAAAAATTGGTCAAATTGGTCCTCAATCTTTCAATATTTGAACGTTTTGGTCCTCAATAATATTATACCGAAAATACTCTTTAAAAATCGTTGACTAACAAAAAAATTAACAGAATGACCAATTCGTCCAAAATTCTATAATTTGGGAACCAATTAACTAAAATAAATAAATAAATAAATAAGAGACCAAATTGGTCAAATACGCATAATTTGGAGATCAAAAAATCCAATTTGCCAAACTAAAATGGCACAACCCTGAATTGCTCTATTCTCTAGGCGAATTGCTTCGACAGAAGAAGGGATTTCTTTGAGCGAAAAAGTCGTTTGAATTTGAATTCGAATTCGAATACCTCTCATCGAGTACTCCGATTGAGATATCGATCAACGCCTTCTTAGCACGGCGGAATTGCCATTCGCCGATGCTTCTCTGATTCTTCAAAGCAGATAATACAATCTTAAAAAAAATCAATTAAAAAAGGATTACGCTCATAATAGTATGGTGGGAGTAATAATTAATAATGTTCATAGGAATGCCAACTGTGTTATAATTAAGGTAAACGTCAACGCTAGGTAATGTAGGTACCAAAAATCAAACTTCAACTTTATATTTGGATTGTTTTATATTTCGATTTCGTTATTATTATACTAGTACTACACCCACGCTTCTCGCTTTGCAATGTTATAATATGGGATAAGGTGTACAAAGAGTAATAAAACTAAAACCATATTTTATTATATTACAATTTGAATAATAAACCAGAAAATATACAGCTACAATTAAATGTTTCAATGTTTTTTTAACATAATAGATATTCTTTTTCTTTGAGATAAAGGAGACTGCATCAAGATCCAGTACAACCTGCACCCAATGCACTGTACTATGACATAATAAAAAAAAGTCTGCTAGATTAATATTGAAAAAAGTATTTCTTATACATAAACACTACCCCCAAAACAATTCTATTAATCTCAAAAATATATAATACTATTGCAAAATTGTATGCCCCCATGCACGGTCTATAGGTTCGAATCCCACTGGAAAACGCTATGTGTGTCTGTCACTTTAAGGTGGTTTAACTCTCCTATGTGGTTTGCAGGCTATTACACATGAACGAAGTTTACCTTGTGCACACCAAAGGTAGCGTCTGCGGGTTCCTCGTCATAAAAAAAAGTGTACGGTCTATAAAGTCATACCTACTTAAAAAATATATTTATAGACTGAACTTTATGTTAGAATACAATATATCAAGGAAATATATAATATTAATCTATTGGAAAAAGTGAGCTATAATTTTAAAAATGAAGATGAAAATGTATAATTTAAATCAAGTAAAATTCTAGACCTGATACATGCATGCAAGATCATTCATCTCAGAAAAGACCAGTTATGGCACTGGCATTCAACTGGCAGATTATAAAAGGTAACAAAATTTAGAAGGTTCGTTAGTTCCAGCTCCACTGTGATGAACCTTAACAAATACATGCATTAATCTCAATAAATTAAGGCCCCGTTTTGTTGACAGAAAGGAATGAAATCAGAATAAAAAATCAAACCTGGAGGGCATGGAATGAAAGAATGATTCCTGAATCAGCTATTTGGTTTGTAGCAGAAATTTTACGAACCAAACCCTTTGAAGGAAATGATACATTTAATTTGATTCCACATTCCATTCCTTTTCAGCAACCAAACGGGGCCTAAGAGTGTATGCCGCATAACATAAGACAGCTCCGAACTCACCACAGCATAACACTGAGGAAACAGCCAGTCGTGAGGGCAGTCCGAAAGCACAAAGACATCGTTTGAACTGTCTGCATTTACTAGAAACAGAGAAAAACATAAAAAAAGGGGGAATGGATAAGTAACGCAAAGGTAGAAACTTACGAGTGACAAAGCCTCCCCAGCCTCGACCAATGATCCCTCTATGTCCTGTATTCTTCAGTACCTTCAAGATTTATGTCCGTGATGCTTTCTGGGTCGTCTATAGGCTTGAGAAACAATCAATGTAAACCAATTATCTTTCTTGGATACATATTATTTAGTCATATACCTAGTGTAGATTACTTGAAGTATACCATGTCAATGTAAATCGGTTTGGCTCCGTTTTGCATCCACTTGAGGAATTCTTGAGGTGGTTGGCATTTGGAGCCTTGATCAAGGAAGCAATAGCCCACAAAATCAACTAGAGGGCCCCGATCTGCAAGAGTCTAATCAGATAACCAGTTTGTGCATAAATTGGGAAGGAGTGAGTAGAAAAGAACTAGATTGCATATATTAGACAATGGAAGGCTTACCATTGGGCTTGGGTAGTAAATGGGAACTCCACAGGTAAGCTGCTGGGAGATGAGAAACTGAGAGATTGTTTGTGTTGAAGAATCCATCAATGGAGCCAAGATTCAGATACTTTTCCTCAATTCATTAGGGTCATTCTTGAACTTTCAATATTGAAATCCCATTTTGAAAATATAACATAACCAATTTCCAGCTCCATGAGATATGG
>JAPVEC010000253.1:0-16108 GCA_028984105.1 Lavandula angustifolia
AACCGAACCCGGACGGTCATGATCTCAACCATCTTCTCGTGAGTCCAGACTATCGCCATTGAAATCTCTGAAAACAAAATTGCTAGACTTGAAAATAAGTAAGTCAAATAATTAATGCATATTAATACATTACCGCAATGTAGCTAACTAATATACGCGAATGCGCTTTGACGTAGATGTAAGGAAGATAACCGACCGCTAAGAAAAAAGCTCTAAGATATGAGAATGGCGAAAAGTGAGGAGTAATCGAAGTTGAAAAGATTTCAGATTAGCTGATTTGATCTTCGCTTGAATCCTAGCAGGTTCAAATTCTAATCTTTCAAATCGATGGACGTCTAAGATCGGGAATGATATGTAGGCATGATTACTTAGCCGCCAATACTATAGATATACGTAATAAAGGTAAGTGAGAAGACATGCATTAAATGTAAGCTGATGAGAGCATTAATTACACAGCAAGCGGTCCCGCCGACCTTCCCTTAAACCTTAAACATAATAAATGGTAAGAAATAAATGCTCCTTAACAACCGAACAAGCGATCGATGATTAAATGCGCACGTCGAATAATTAATAACGATACCACGCAAACCTCTTCTCTACCGAACTTATCACCGGTTACCATCATTTATCAGAGGATGGTCATGGCCGGGATGCACTCATGTTCCCTTGTTTGTACGTATGCATCTCCCAACTGAGTCAATTTTTACTAAGTTTTCTTCTCGACTCACGCGCTGATTCCATACTGATACCAATCGTTGCTAAGTATATCATTATCGTAGTTGGCTTCACGACTCTGTCTCAAAAGAGGATTCAGCGCATCTAGCTCAACCGATAGTTCTCCTAACCTCGTTCTCGCCTAGTGGTTTGGTCAAGATAAATCAGCTTCCTTTGCTTATCGCATGGGATTTTCTCCATTCCCGATGTCCTTCTTCTCACATGGTCTCGATTTAAGCGACATCGAATATCCACGCCACAGATTCGTATGCGTAACCGGGTTCTCGAGTTATAGCACAGACCGGTGTGGAGACACGCGACGGGCACTTCATCCCCGAGTTATACCATAATCTCTCACTGTTGTCGGCCAAAGGATCCGGGCACGCAACTTCCCTCGTGAAACATGCATCAGGCCGGTGAGCGGACGTAGCTACCGAGTGCCGTTTTTGAAAACCACGATATCGCCTTGCCGCCTAGAACCGACATGTTCTGCTGATTTTCGATCTATCCCGCATCCCGCATAATCAAAGACGAATAGCCTCGTTAGTATTAAGTTATCATCAAGAGATACCATAACCCAAAGATCGTGTTCCTTTAGATATCGCAGTAATCTTCGCCGAGCCTAGACGACTCGCTGGATTCTCTCAAATTCACATACACCTGCTGATAAGTTATGCTGCCTGGCTAGTCATAAATAAAGTAAAGAACCAATAATAGCTCTATAATCGCAGTTAACAGGCTCCTCATTTGCCTGTGAACGATTTTAAAGCTCAGGTTCACGGGGATTCGACCGGCCTGGCTGAATCACAATGCATCTTTTGAAAGATCTCGAGTGTATTCGCCTCGATTGATGAAAATTCCTTCACCGATTGCTTTACTTGAAATCCAAGGAAATAATTCATCTCTCCCATCATAGACATCTCGGACTTCTCTTTCATCATTTTCTCAACCGTCGACATACGACTGCTTTCAGCCGAAACGATGTCGTCCACGTAGATTGGCACCAAAGAACGTCATCTTCTCGACTTTACGCCGACCAGAGTACATCACCGTCCCTTCGAAACCTTTCTGAAGTAGAAAGTCCTGATAGGTATCATACCAAGCCCGGGTGCTGCTTTAACCCATACGTAGCTTTCCTGCTGCATAATCTGACGTCCCTCACGAAAAGCCAAAGCGTTGTTCAACGTGAGACTTCTTTCCCTTCAAGACGCCGCTCTAAAAGCCGACTTCACATCCATCTGGATATACTTTAAAACCTTGATGTGTTGCAAATGCTAGAAAAGACGAATGGCTTCCAATCAGCGACCGGAGCGAATGATTCATCAAGTCAATTCCTTCCCGATCAGAATCCCGCAACTAATGGGGCTTTATTTCGACAATGACGTTGTTTTCATCTTCGCTGTTCTTGAAGACCCATTTTTGTTCCGATCACGTTGCCGATGTCTAGGTCTCTGGCCAACAATCTCCCATACTTCATTTCTTGCATCATACTGTTCAAACCTTCTTCTTGTACGAAGGCGACCCGCCTCAAAGATCTTTGGCGCATTCTCTATCGATCGAAGTTCATCTCATTTATAAAACAAGAGTAAAGTGAGCTTTCGCCTTGACTTAATCTTTGATCTTGTCCTTATAGTAGCCGATTTGGATCTCCCAATGATTAGATCTCGGGCAATGAGCACCAGCCACGAGCTCAAGTTCCGGCTTTTCTTCTGATACTACTTCGCACACAACAGAGCATAGGCATTTCGCAGATGTTCATGACCGAAGCACCCGCAAGAAGATTAGGATCTACTGAAGCTTCTGTGTTCAGGGGCATTTAGCTCAGGAGCATTTAACGTTCCCCCGAGTTTATATTCTCGCAGAGGTCCTTCGCTACTCATGGGGCTTCCTCATCGACCGTTGTTACCCGTTGTCGATTCTGCTCGAGAATCAATTCAGGTCAGCTACATTTCGCTTGTCGAACCGAATCAATTTCATCATGCTCCGACTCATCATCCCAACAATGCCGGATCTTCTCAGCCTTTATCAATCACCCGAGATCCTCGTAGTTTGGCCGGGCCGACATCTTCGCATAAGCTGGGCTCAAGCATCTTTCCCCGCCCTCAAGCACAAACTCATCAAAAACAACACGGTAGGTTTTCCTCCACGCAAAGCAGTCCGATAGTTAAAGACTCTCAACGCTTTATCGACTCTCGAGTAGTATCCTAAGAATAATCCTTGATCAGATTTGTCATTAAAGACTTTCAACCCATCTTTCCCATTATCAGTGGATAAAGCAAGTGACACCCAAAATAGTAGTAAATGAGAAATAGAAGGGAATTCTCCCTTTCCACAGCTGTATATGCCTTCATGTGTCGCATTGTGAAGTGAGCTTACTTCCCGAGTGTAGCGTGGCCGTGGCCGGCAGGCAGATCCGCCCAAAACTTGAGGGTAGTCCAGTAGTCCGCTAGGCGCTCGGCCGCTTCTTCGAGTGTTCTCGTTCTTTCTCGCTCGCCAGAAGTCCGTTCACCGTGGGCGCGTGCACCGATGCCTCGTGCTGAATTCCCCTTATCGCAAAGATTTCTTTTAACTACCGAAGCCTAGGGAAACTCTCGCTCCTCCGTCCCGAGCGTATCCTTCCGATCTTGATGTCCTTTCCACACCGAGCTTTTTCGTGAGATTAGGCACCTCGATCAACATCGACTTACTGGGCGATGAAGACTTACTCTTGGGTAGAGTCCTTCGAGTACAGTTTGCGACGACTAGGGTATACTTCTTGGGCTCTTATAGTCATCGGAGAGATTCGACCCGAAAAGATCCATGTAGAGCAACACTCAAGGATTCCATCAGCGGAAGGGAAGTGAAAACAGTGGATTGCTCTCTTCTTCGCCCCGCTCCTTCTCAGTACGCTTCACAATTTCTATCTTTGATAAAAGATTCCTCGCGCTCCTTCCCACTTTAGAGTTCTTGCAGAGCTTGTTCATAGTCTCTCAAGTTCAAAGGCACGAGTCTCTGTGCCATAGCCACTGACTTGTCACTTGATTTAGTCTCGTAAAGCAAGCAAGCCTCGTGTCTCAAGGTCTTCCAGTGCAACATAGATGTTCTTCCGCGAGGTCCGACAACACCGCTTTCCTATAGATTTGTCAACAACATCACGTAAAACCAAATGGGCCAAAGATAACTCTATTATGATTATCACAGCACTGATCTAAAGAAAGGAGATTATGTTGAAGTCCTTCAACATATGTTACTCTTGAACCGAGGCAAGCCCCAATGTTCAAGTAGTTCCATATCCCCTGCAGAAACTGGAGTTGTCACCAAAACCCAATCCTCGGGACCATCTTCTTGTACGTAGTGGTCGCAATCTCTCCTCGATGCGTCATGTGTCTCGAGTATCAGCCCGTCCACTATCCAAGGGTCCTATGCACCAGCAAAACATAAACATTTTTAAAGTACCCTCTGGTTCGCTGGGTCCCATACAAAGTTAGTAGGGTGATTTCGAACCCGTGATCTACCTAGGAACCTTAGAAGTCCGGAGACTTCTTCTTCCCGAACCTTGTCGCCTTCTCTCTTTTAGAACTTGGAGATACCGACTTCTTGTTGACTTTGGGTTCGTGGAGCTTTCTTCTTCTCGAGTCTTAGCGCTTCTCCTAACCCCGGGCTCATAAGAGTATGAACCGTACCGAGCCGATGCTCATACAAGGGTTCTCTATAATCGTTCGCCCATCCCGACCTTCTTGGTTCCCCCCGAGTTTGATCGTGGTGTCCTCGGGCCGGAACCATTTGTCACCGCTTCTTCCCGTTCGCTCGACCGAGGTGCAAATAATTTTCTCGTTTGTTCTTCGCCCGAAAGGCGGAGTGACAAAGCTAGCTTGTACTTTCCTCCGACGAACCTATCGGGCCAACAAGTCTCGAGCTCTGGAAGTGGAAGCTTCATGTTTGTAGCCAAGGCCTTCCTTCACAGTTAGAACTGGTCAAGTTCCGAGCATATTTTCCAACTTCTCCTTAGCTCCAAGATAACGTTCTCACCATCACTCCTTCCGCACTCGTCACTTCTTCCGAGTGAATCATAATCCTTCCGACACCCCGAGAGCTTCGACCGAGTTGAGCTATTTCGGCCTCTTTCTGCACTGTCTTTGGTCGAACCGAGATCTCGAGTCTCTTGGAGGCCGAGACTTAGTCATAAGAGATTTAATCTCTTCCTCGAGTCTCGCCACTGAGATCCATCGACCCGCAGAGACCTGACAATCGAAGAAAGTCTCTCGATTTTCACTCCTTACTCGTTCAAGTTCCTCAATCGCTCTGGCCAACTCTCTCGTCACCGATTCAAGCCTTCCTCTAGTAGTTCATCATACGCTTGCACAACGTCTGAGAGGATCATCTCGCGAGCAATACGTGTCGTGTGTGCTATGTGAAGAAGAGGTTGTTTTAGGTTTAGAGTTTACCTCGCCCTTCTCCCCGCCACCAAGCAGCATTCGGCCGACTCTTCGAGACTTGTATTTATTTCCTCAATCGCTGACGAATGCGGCTTCGTCTTTAGAGGAATACATGAAAGTATCCTCTTGATCAAGTTGTCTGACATCTCTCCGGCTATGTAGGCCCGCCTTCGTTTGGCGAATTTTTCTCTTCCCGCCCGCCGTTCTCCTCTTTGAGCAACCGAGAGTTCGGGACAACCGTGACTCGATAATGTCCCTCTTTTTTGCGCTTATAAAGATGTAGAGACTTTGCTGCCGTCGCTTTCCGACCGAGTCCTTCAAGGACTAGCAGCCTTTACGCTTCGTTTTCCGTCATTCGTGTGTAGAATTAGATTCTTCCCTTTTTTGATAATCTTTCTTACCTCGAGGTGAATCTCATGATACTTCTTTAGCTTCCCGACTCTCTCTTTTTCTTTGATATTTGAGAGTCATCGCGCGAGCCGATCAAAGTAGAGATATTTCCGATGACTTTGTTTCACTCGGCACGCTCTGCTCGATGAAGTATTTTTGTTTCCGCTTTTTGCGGCCGGATTGCCTTGAAAGCATGATCAATGCTGGGTGTCACCGGAGCACTTGGAGCATCTCCGGGGTAGGCTATGCTCAAATTCCTCCGTTTTTAGTTCGAAAAGATAACATTAGGAGTTAGAGAATTTAGATCGAACGTCTTAGATAAGTAGCAAATGGAAGCCACTTTCGTCGAGGTAACGCTCTTAAGATCTTGGTGTTCATCTCTTTATTGGTGAACATCCTCCCTGTACCCCATTGATGACGTTGACTTGGTTTGTGAATCTAATACCGAGCTCGTCAATCGTCTCATTTGGCCTCCATAAGTAAGGGCGTCCGAACTTCAAGCTCTAGTTCGAGCTTGTTCTCCTTAATCCGAGGGGTTCCCCGGCTCAGACAGCGTGAGCATCCCATAGCTCTTTGTCTGTTTTACAATCTTGCACTCTCGCGAGGTGCGAGTCACCGAGCGTAGTCCGAATAAGCGTTTCGCGCCACTCCGGCCCAGATTGTGCAAGAGCTTTTTCTCTTCGGGTGTGAAGGCAGATTTGTCTTTGGGAATCTTTGCACTGCCTCATGCGCTTTTACGCCTTCCCAAGAAGCAAATACGACGCTGTCGATCATGGGGATTAAGGGTCCTGCTTTCAAGAACATCCGCCATGCTGTCGTGGAGTGACGCAAGATGTGCCCTCCATACGCACGCGCAAAACCGTATAATTTTCAACGGAGAACATCGGCACCATCCGAATACCGACATATCAGACATGTTGCAACGAGTATAGGGATGAGATGAAGAGATGCTTGTGCAGAGAAAAACATTTTCGGGATCGCCCGAGAGGACCAAGTATTATGCAACCGGCGATCGCTGAACACCTTGTGCTCGATACCAATTGTTGGTCCGAGACGAAAAGTCGGTGTAGAGGGGGGGGGGTGAATACACCCGAGCTCGTTTCTTTTTTCTCGATGAAGGTCACGTTGAAGCCGATGTTTGCAAATCGATGAACAGTCGCCAAGTAAGCCTTCGATCACTGGGGTCAAAGTGAGTCGCTCCTCGAGCTCTTCTACCGGACCGATGTCAAGATACGAAACTCTCGCCGAGACCGTAGTGCGGATAAGTGTTAGCCCGGAGTCGTCTCTTTTGAAAATGTGTTTTCGCAATGTAAAGTCTTTTGGCTGCTGCGCTTTTAAGATACGTTTTATGCAAGCCGATGATTTAAAACAGGTTAAATGCAATGCGATAAAAACAAGAATAACACAAGCGATTTTTAACGTGGTTCGGATAATCGGATCCTACGTCCACGGTCCCGAACTCAAGCAGGAGAAACTTGTTGATTAATCTGAGCAAGTCTCAAAGCAAGGAAACACGCATGACGCAGGATGATCCTTCTAAGTTATAGTCCTTAGCGACTTTTACAATCCAAACCTAAGTTTAGAAGGGAGGGAATATTCTCCAACCGAGAAGGAGTTCTTACAACAAGAACGATTCACTAAATGTGAACTCCTTCGAATCTAAGCTATGAATCTGCAATGAGCTTAGTTTAGAGAAGAAAGGGATCAAAGAGCTTGAGAGATGAACTACAAGAAGTGTTCTATGAAAAACTAGTTCGTCTCTCGGATAAGCTTGAAGGTTCTAGAGCGTCATGAGCTTGAATGCTTTCCCTTGATTTCGTATATTCCTCCCGTGTTTCGAAATCTTCAAATCCTTCTCTATTTATAGTTGTGAGTTGTGGCATATGTCCGTTGGGAGACGACGATACCACGTGTCACAAGCCTCCAAAGAAAACGGCCATAAATTCGGAAGCTAGTTGCAGTAGGAGCGATTAATGCACCGTTCATGAGAGCAGCCTTTATCGTAGAGTAGGTAAGCGTTGTCGGCTTCTCATTGGTCGAGGTTTGTAGTTGGTGAGAGTGTCGAGCTGACCGTTCAAACAACCTCGTATGCCTTCTCGCCGAACTATTCGAAAAAGACTTCGTGAGGGGGTCGCTTTTCGTCGGTACAGATCGAATACGTCTCGTCTTCTTTGGCTGAGTCGTCCGACCGATGAAGTGAGCTTCGATAGTCGCTTGTCGACCGCAAAGGTATTGTGCTTGCATAGGTTCTTCCGCTGATTGAGCACCATCAACCGATAATGTCTTCTACCGAGATCGGGTAAGCCGATGCGCCGTCTCCACTGAAGTTTAGCATTCAGCTTCCGACGAAGAACGCAAGCGATTACACCGATGACATGGGGTTCGAAAGTATCTTCAGCAAGAAGATCGCCCAACAACTACCCCGTACGAGACTTAGACAAAACAATAAACAAAACATCAAGTCTAACCTATACATCGCCTAATCCTATCGACACACTAATCTACCGATATCGCCTCGGTTTTGGGATCTTCAATTCCATAGTACTACTATGATTTCCCCCAATTTCTTTTTAATCCTGTAATCACTGAGTATCAATCTACCGACTTATATCCAACAGTAACCCCTAGCCAAAAACAAACAAAAGATGAAGGCACCTCATCCCAACTATCAAGCATCTCGACAAGAAGATCGGTTCCAAATCACCCCAGTTCAGTCAAGGGGGAACTAGCAAAGCTAAGTGGGCTGATCAACAAGATGGACCTCCGCGGATCTGACACATCCAACCCTCAGTATGGGTCATATTACTATGATCCTATAATGGAGAGGACCTAAGAGTCGAAGAAGAAGAAGAAAGCCGTGCGGATGGCAAAGGTCGGCCGATCCACCTACTCGTAAGATGAGGACTCTTGAACCCGTGAAGCCTCGAGGGTCAAAGACGACTACCCAGCCTGGTTAAGTATGTTGATCAAAGTGGGAAGAAACTCGTCCGAGACCACCGGGTGGCCGTAAGACAGATCCGGGTTTGCAAAACTAACATCTAAGGGTACCTAAATATAATTGCTTTGCGATGTGCACAAAGATCCTTGCATGTGGATAGCGGATGCTCAAGACACATGAACATACCACAAGGACCATCAAGAACTATACTACCGAAGAAGGACCCCGAATCGAGTCCCGGAGACAACGCAAAAAGGCTATACCGCAGGCTATGGAACACTCAAAGATTGGAACCGCATAGTTCCAAGAGTATCATATGTTGAAGGACTTCAAAGCATAACCTTCTCTCCGTTAGTCAACGTTGTGATAACTCGAATAGAGTGATTTTTACGCTAGTTTCTCGTGATTTTTTACGTAGCCGATCGGAACTCACCAACTTGAAGCTTCTTTGTGCAAAGAACGACAATAGAACGGGGTGGCTCGCGCACGTAAGACCCAACCATCTCAACTTCAAGACGCTCAACAAGCTAGCTAGAAACACTATAGCAAGAGGATCGCCGAATGAAGTATTCAAAGAAAGCACACTCAGTGTGAAGCATGCCCTCGAAGGGAAAGCAAACAAGGAATCAAAATCCTCCCGTTCCATCTCCTTCCACCGATGGAATCCTTCACCGCTACATATGGATTTTTTCGGTCCAGCCTTCTCCGGTGACGATCGTAGGCAAAAAGTATGCTTTAGTGGTCATTGATGACTACTCGCGCCACACATGGGTCATATTTATTCGCCAACAAGTCCGACGTCAAAACAGAGTTACCAACGCTTCGAAAAAAAGCCTAGGCCGAGAAGAACACCAAGATCATCAAGATACGCTCGTGACAAAGGAACCGAGTTCCCGAATTCGACGGTGGAGGAGTTCGCAAAGCTAAAGGCATGTGAGCATGAGACATCCGCGCACGCACTCCTCAACAAAATGGGGTTGCCGAAAGGAAGAATAGAACACTCAAAGAAGCAAGAAGAACCCCGCTCGCAGACTCGGACTCCCAACCAAATTCCGTGCAGGGCTCACCGACACCGCATGTTATACTCGAAATGCATCTCTACCGACTAAGCAAAGATAAGAAGACACTATATGAATTATGGAACGCAGAAGCCTTCTTTATCTTATTTCCATATTTTTGGGTGTTCGCGCTTTATCCACAATAATGGGAAGGTTCAAGTTGAAGACTTTTGATAGCAAGTCGACTGTGGAGTCTTCATAGGATACTCCCGGTCAGCAAAGCCTTCGTAGTCTTTAACTACCGGACCTTTGCATGGAGGAAAGCCCTCATGTTATTTTTAAGGAGTTTGCTTCAATCTCATAATAGTACAACCGAAATGCCTAACTCACCTACTATCTCGTGTTGAACAAATCTCGATGAAGAGTTGAAACATCGTAGATCGTGGCCGGACGCTCACACTTCGATTTGATTATTGGAGATCCTTCAAAGCAAGTGTAAAGACAAGATCCGGATTCTGGTCGTGGAGAAAGCGCATTATATTCCCGCTTCTTGTCTACCGAAGAACCTCGCCGCCTGAAGATGCACTAAGGATGCCGATTGGATCATAGGCCACGCAGAGGAGCCAATTAGTTCACGAGAAACGAAGTACGGGAGCTTGTCGACGGACTCCCGCATCAACACGTGATTGGAACTAAATGAGTCTTCAAGAACAAGTGAGATGAAAACAATGTTATAGTAAGGAACAAAGCAAGACTCGTGGCAAAAGGCTACCTGTCAAGTCAAGGAATAGATTTCGACTAAACTTCGGCTCCGGGCCTGCAAGATGGAGGCAATCGGACTATTCCTAGCCTACGCAACACATCGATTCGTAGTTTATCAAATGGATGTGAAGTCTGCGTTCTGAACGGCATGCCGAAAGAAGAAGCCTATGTAGAATGGGCCTCCCAACCTTTCAGCCAGGACATCAGTCATGACTCGTAAAGTGCTCAGACGGGTTAAAACAAGCACCTGTGGCTTGGTACGATACCTCGTCCCGAGTTTCTTCTTCGTAAAGGTTTTCGGGAAAGGCACAAAGAGACCGCACATTATTCAAGATTCGACCGGAAGACGATATCCTACTTGAGACATATCTACGTAGATGACATAATCTTCGGATCGAAGAACGTCATCATATGTCGCCAGCTTGAGAAGATGATGAAGGACAAGTTCGAGATGTCAATGATGGGAGAGAAGAATTATTTCCTTGGTTTTCAAGTCAAATAATCTCGAGAAGGGAACGTTCATCAATCAAGGCAAATACACTCGAGACCTCATCAAGAAGTTCGGCCGCACATCCGGCAAACCAATCAAGATCCCGATGAACACGAGCATGAAAATCAATCTTGATAAAGAGGGAGTATCGTGAGACCATAATGAATTTCGTGCTATTATTGGTTTATTATTATATCTAATAGCTACTCGACTCGACATAACTTATGTTGTAGGTGTCGTGCTTGATTTCAAGCGAATCCTAAGCGTAGTCACAACGGACTCATCAAAGAAGATTCTCTCGCTATCTCGGAGGAACACCCGATACGGGTTTATGGTATCCACTGATGATAATATTCAACTAACCGGTTATTCTCGATGCCGACTATGCAGATGTAGAATTGACCGAAAGTCAACTGAACGTGTCGCTCCTCGCGCAAGTCGATTTCACGGTTCTCAAAGAAACAAAGATTCGCAGCGACGCCAACTACCGAAGCCGAATATATGGCTACCGGAAGTTGCCGCGCCCAAATCCTTTGGGCCGAGACAAGAAAGCTACGCGACCGTGATGTTATTCGAATGAAGTACCTATCTTCTCGCGACAAAGCACAAAAGCACTGCAATCACTGTAACCCAGCCGCTTCATACGAGATGCAAGCACGTGGACATCGACACCACTTCATTCGTGATCATGTCGAAAAGAAGGATATCAGATGGAAAAGATCCATACCGACCATCAAAGGGCGTATATTCTCGACCAAGCCTCTAGCCGGCCGTATTCGTGAGAACTTTCGAGAGCTAGGTCTATCGGACCCAACTGACTCTAGTCGTAAGAATGGGACTCGAGAGAGGAGCATTCAGCAAGGGGGGAATGCTCACTCTCAATACCGAGTACTTCAAGACGTGCACGTAGAGACTCAAAGCAACCATCTACACGAGGTATCACCGACTACGATGTTCACCGACAGGTTTGCGTATCTCTACCTAGCAGCTAATAAAATATTATGTGCATTTATGATTCGTATTCAGCCTTCGTATTCAATGCCTTAGAAAATGTCATTTAATATAACGGCTTACATTAAATACACGATATTCTATGTGAAGCATGCTTCGAACTTCGCGCGCATTAAAACGCATGTCGTATTAAGTTACTTCTTTCGCTATTTACAATCGTATTTTGACTTAGGCGGCTAAACCGATCATTACCTATTTTATAACATTAAATCATAGCCGTCCATCTCAAAAAGCTATTTCAAACTCGAACCGTGGATTATTAACTGTTCATCTTCTTTAACACATATAAACACGTTCAAAGTTAGAAACCGCCATTTTCACTCGACAATTTTTACGAACCCTAGATTTTCCGAGAATATCTTCCGACTCCTTGCAAACTTATTTTCAAATCTCTCAAAAAACTCTTTGGTAAATCTTTAATGATTATTGAGCATCGTATATGATATCTTTAATATTTTTCGCTCGATATCGATACTTCTTCTTTGCGTAATATTAAACATGGGCAGATCATTCGTTAACGTACCTGACATGAAGGAGATCCTTGAAAAGGATCGCGTCCGGTGTGAACCAATGATGGAGTTCGACGCCCGGGAGCTCGACTACATAAAGGAGATCTTCGACGCTCTCGAGCGACCGACTAAGAGGGATTCGCCGAGGAAGCCGTCGTACTTCCTCCCTCGACGGATAGCCGAGTTGTATCCGAACTCGTAGTCACCGAAGGGGACATCGATGCAAATTCATAACTCATACTGCCGACCCTTCCCAAGCTTACTCCGAGATCAATACACGACCGTGAAGGAAGCTTTTCAAAGTAGCCTTCAAACTTCCCAAGGAGGGATTCAAAGACAAGAGGCTACAAGGATGATCTCGATGGACGAATATTTAGAGATCTTCTCGCGGGAATCCAACTTCTTTCGTGAAGGCAAGATTCCCAAAGAACAGGCATGCTCCCAAAATTCGTAGTCCTCGCCACATCGTCACCTGTGATACTAACGAGTCGAGCCGGATCTTTTGATCAAGTATCGAGGCCGAAGATACAAATGATGATGGCCATATACGATCACGCCGAAGATCAATCGGGATCGAAGTTCTTCCTCAAAGAATTCATGACTCGGCTCGCTAAATTCGACAAATTATCCCAACGCCTAGCAGATGAAGGGAAAATTATTATATGGATTGAAGTCGGGCAATATGATAGAAGACTTCACGGATCGGACAATGTGAGTGTATGCCGCAATATTTCAATCCGAAGAAGGTCCGATTCCGAGAGCAGGCAACCGCCCTTCAACAGACGGGTCGTGGCCTCGTTGATCCCAAGATCGGAGCTCGAAGACCTCCACTCGTACAAAGAAGAGGTCACCTCCCAAGTCTACTCCCAAGACACCGACCAAGAGACCGAAGAAAGTCAGCCGAGGTCGTAGTGCAGGTTGTTGCCGAACCACCTCTACAACGAGGGACGAGGCCGAGTCCTCGAGAAAACTCCGGCCGCTGGAGAAGGCCGTCTCCACCGAACGAGATGAGACAAAGTGGACCAAGGGGTTGAAGCTGAATCTATACCTACTTCTCGAGCCCCTGGATATTCCTCCAAAGCTAGCAAGATTCCGTCTCGCTAAGAAGCAACAGCCTTCGATTGAAGTCGAAGATTCGTAGATCGCTTCGAGTCGAAATCGGACGGGATAGAGGCATCTCGCTTCGCAATCAAGAGCCTCCCGAGAGATTGCCGAACATATTCCGAAGATAGCCAGCCATGCGGATCTTATCATACCGGCAAGGCAAAGCTAGACTCTATACATTAATCGAGTTCCGTGAGTGGTCTACCCCGAACAAGCCGATCAAACACCACTTGTGAACAGCTCCACAAAGAGGAGCCGATGATAAGGAACAAGATCTGGCTAATCGAGCCATCTCGACATCTGCTCCTTAGATGACTTGAGGGCCGCCATGCTTGCTATGTCGAACGATCGACAACCAACCTCAAGCAACGGGCACCCCTCGACGGGTCTCGACCCCGATGGTCGGGACCCACCCCGTGATTCGAGCCCCGAGAAGCCCGATGAGGGAACTCAACCGGACAAGGATGCACCAACTACTACAGCCGAACCTCCTCTCAAGCATCCTTGGCCCAGATGGGTCGGAGGTCGGGTACCTCGAAGTCGCCAGAACCGACTCGCCTTCTACTGGAGCTCGCGCTCGAGGTAGCTCCCGACCCTAAAAGCCGACGATCGAAGTCGGTCAGGCCCCGAGGAGTCAAGGAACTCGTAACGTACCCTCGCCCGTGCCATCCACAAGGCGTGGAGGCGAGCACCACTCACCTCGAGTGCGAGAGATCAGGGGCTCGAACCTCTATTCATAACACACCCGCCCCGACTTCTCAACTATCCCCGATCGAAGCACTTGCCACTCAACGAGCCAGCCGAAGAGCAACCGAAGCCGATGGAGGTTGGCCAAATAAACTTCGGAAGAATACAAGGCCGCCTGGGCCACCACACTACATCCATCTCGCTTCTATCTCTTAGGCCTCCGAGCTCGATTCCAAAACATTCGAAGGCTATGGAAGATAAGGGTGGATCGAAGTTGCAAGATATTCGGACGGCAAGCGGACGCCTCTCACAAGAAGTACAAACAACGCCTAACCGATGAGAGAAACGAATCGCATGAGAAACTTGTAAAGTCTGCAGATGCATTGGATGACCTTGAACAAACTTACAAGAGTCCGGATAAAAAGGTACTGCATGCCCACCCCCGGTTTATTTGCCGATGCCAAAAAGGGGGAAGGAAAGCCGAAGGTACCGAAGGGAAGGAGAAGGTACCGAGAGTACCAAAAGGAGTGAGGACAGCCGAGGCGGGAGCAACTCCGACTCGGATTCAGCACTGCTCCCACCGGTTCCTCTACCGAGATCGCATAAGGCGGGGCCTGAGGTGCCTCAGCCAGCCAGGAGATGTAGTACTGGGCCGAGATCGGCCCAAGTGGCTCAGACCCAAGGATTCACGCTACTCAAGCAACTCGGACACCAAGTGATATCATCAAGGAAATTGCCGAGTATCCGTGAGGGAGGACTCGAAGAGGAAGAGGTTCCCTCCGCCTCCTCCAAATAAGAAGGAAAGGGTAAGAAATTACTAAAGCTTCCCACTCCTCCCTCGAAGAAAGGAGCTAAAAGATGCATCACTCCCGAGGAAGAAGCTCGAGATAATATGCAGATGAGAAGCTTGCCGGAGAGATCGCTGAGGCCGAGACCGCCAACAAGCCAAAGAAAATGCCGCCCAAAGGCAGGACTAAGTGCTCAAGCAGGAGGAAGGAAGCCCTCGGGAATGCAAGCCGCCTCCAAGGAAACCGAGGCCGAGTGATGAGGCCGATAAAGAGAAAGAAAAGTAACGAAGCAGCCAGCAGCAGACATCCGGTCGCAGGCACCTCAAAAGAAAAATCTTCTACTCCCGCCGACTCGAGAAGAAGAAGAGCATGTACCCTCCTATGTCCCCTCAAAGAAACAAGAGCTAGAAATGCAAGAGATATGGGATCAGATGGAGAGGTATCTAGATAGAGGAGTTGAAGCCAGGCAGATAGAAGCAGCAAGAGAAAGGCTCAGACTGACAGATCTAGAAGCTCTGAGGCTGAAGGCTGAGAAGGAAGCAAGCCAAAGGATTCCTGAGAAAGCAGACATTCCTTACAAATACAGAAGACTCAGAAAGCCTACTGACCTCAAGATCCACAGATGACCCAGAGTTGATGAGTGGATGCCATGGGAACGGACACAGAGGTGGGAGTCACTGAAGGCAGACTATATCAAGAGATACTACTTCTGGAGATATCGGCCCGAAATGCACAAGTCCATGCATTTGTTGAACGGCTTTTGGAAGACCGACCGTAAAGAGCCGTCGCCTACCCAAAAGAGAGAGACACAAGGATCGTCGTCTCCAACGGATCTATCATTATCTCTCGCTCTATAAATAAAGGGATACAATTATAATTGTAGCTCATGAGTCACGACCCATACACGAGTGAAAAACGAGAAACCAAAGAACACACGAGCATTCACGAGCAACTCGAACGACCTAAGTCTTTCGCAAGAAGTTCAAAGAGTAATCTCTCCGGCGAAAGACAACATACCTGCTCATAGGGAACCAAGCTGAACCCGAGTATAAAGCCTCTAGTATCCAAGCGACCGAATACGAACCCAAGTCCATACTTAACTATTCGTCGCTCTAGAAGCCACTTTCTCGTTCCCTATCCCTCTAACCTAAGCTCGCAAATCTTATCCATAGCTTAGACGAAGGAGTTCATATCTCGAACCGATCCTTATAGTAAAGGACTCCTTCATAGTTGGAGAGTTTGTCAAACACTTTAGTTTGATCCTTCGTAAACCGAGACTTGCTCAAGCATAAATCTCAAGAC
>JAPVEC010000280.1:0-2500 GCA_028984105.1 Lavandula angustifolia
ACCCTAAACCCTAAACCCTAAACCCTAAACCCTAAACCCCTCAAACCCTAAAACCCTAAACCCTAAACCCTAAACCCTAAACCCTAAACCCTAAACCCTAAACCCTAAACCCTAAACCCTAAACCCTAAACCCTAAACCCTAAACCCTAAACCCTAAACCCTAAACCCCTAAACCCTAAACCCCTAAACCCTAAAACCCTGAAACCCTAAACCCTAAACCCTAAAACCCTAAACCCTAAACCCTAAACCCTAAACCCTAAACCCTAAACCCTAAACCCTAAACCCTAAACCCTAAAACCCCTAAACCCTAAAACCCTAAACCCTAAACCCTAAACCCTAAACCCTAAACCCTAAACCCTAAACCCTAAACCCTAAACCCTAAACTCCTAAACCCTAAACCCTAAACCCTAAACCCTAAACCCTAAACCCTAAACCCTAAACCCTAAACCCTAAAACCCTAAACCCTAAACCCCTAAACCCTAAACCCTAAACCCTAAACCCTAAACCCTAACCAACCCTAAACCCTAAACCCTAAAAACCCTAAACCCTAAACCCTAAACCCTAAAACCCTAAACCCTAAACCCTAAACCCCTAAACCCTAACCCCCCACCCTAAACCCTAAACCCTAAAACCCTAAACCCTAAACCCTAAACCCTAAACCCTAAACCCTAAACCCTAAAACCCTAAACCCTAAACCCTAAACCCTAAACCCACCCTAAACCCTAAACCCTAAACCCCTAAACCCCAAACCCTAAACCCCCTAAACCCTAAACCCTAAACCCCTAAACCCTAAACCCTAAACCCTAAACCCCAAACCCTAAACCCTAAACCCTAAACCCTAAACCCCGAACTCCTAAACCCCTAAACCCTAAACCCCCCCCAACCCTAAACCCCTACCCCCTAAAACCTACCCAAACCCTAAACCCTAAACCCTAAACCCTAAACCCTAAACCCCCCTAAACCCTAAACCCTAAACCCCTAAACCCTAAACCCCCCCAAACCCTAAACCCTAAACCCTAAACCCTAAACCCTAAACCCTAAACCCTAAACCCTAAACCCTAAACCCTAAACCCTAAAACCCTAAACCCTAAACCCCTAAACCCTAAACCCCAAACCCTAAACCCTAAACCCTAAACCCTAAACCCTAAACCCTAAACCCTAAACCCTAAACCCTAAACCCTAAACCCTAAACCCCTAAACCCTAAACCCTAAACCCTAAACCCTAAACCCTAAACCCTAAACCCTAAACCCTAAACCCTAAACCCTAAACCCTAAACCCTAAACCCTAAACCCTAAACCCAAAACCCCAAAACCCAAAACCTAAACCCCAAAACCTAAAAAAAAAAAAAAAAAAACAAACCCCCCAAAAACCCAACCAACCCCCCCCCCCAACCCCAAACCCCAAACCCCAAACCCTAAACCCTAAACCCTAAACCCTAAACCCTAAACCCTAAACCCCCCAAACCCTAAACCCCTAAACCCTAAACCCTAAACCCTAAACCCTGAACCCTAAAACCCTAAACCCTAAACCCTAAACCCTAAACCCTAAACCCTAAACCCTAAACCCTAAAACCTAACCCAAACCCTAAACCCTAAACCCTAAAACCCTAAACCCTAAACCCTAAACCCTAAACCCTAAAACAAACCCTAAACCCTAAACCCTAAACCCTAAACCCTAAACCCCCTAAACCCTAAACCCTAAACCCTAAACCCTAAACCCTAAACCCTAAACCCTAAACCCTAAACCCTAAACCCTAAACCCCTAAACCCCAAAACCCTAAACCCCAAACCCTAAACCCTAAACCCCTAAACCCTAAACCCTAAACCCCGAACTCCTAAACCCTAAACCCTAAACCCCCAAACCCCGCACCCCAAACCCTAAACCCTGAACCCTAAACCCTAAACCCTAAACCCTAAACCCTAAACCCTAAACCCTAAACCCTAAACCCCTAAACCCTAAACCCTAAACCCTAAACCCTAAACCCTAAACCCCCCAAACCCTAAACCCTAAACCCCGAACCCCGAACCCTAAACCCTAAACCCTAAACCCTAAACCCTAAACCCTAAACCCTAAACCCTAAACCCTAAACCCTAAACCCAAAACCCAAAACATAAACCCCAAACACCCACAAACCACCCAAAAACCCCCAACCCTAAACCCCGAACCCTAAACCCTAAACCCTAACCCTAAACCCTAAACCCTAAACCCCTAAACCCTAAACCCTAAACCCTAAACCCTAAACCCTAAACCCTAAACTCCTAAACCCTAAACCCTAAAACCCTAAACCCTAAACCCTAAACCCTAAACCCTAAACCCTAAACCCTAAACCCTAAACCCTAAACCCTAAAACCCTAAACCCTAAACCCTAAACCCTAAACCCTAAACCCTAAACCCTAAACCCCTAAACCCTAAACCCTAAACCCTAAACCCCTAAACCCTAAACCCTAAACCCTAAACCCTAAAACCCTAAACCCTAAACCCTAAACCCTAAACCCTAAA
>JAPVEC010000280.1:7500-12460 GCA_028984105.1 Lavandula angustifolia
CTTGGGCCCGAAAACCTTACGCCTTCCCGGTAGGCGTCTGCTTTTAGCACCATATCTCCCTCGTTTCTCATCCATTTCACCCCATTTTTCTGTCGTTGGGAAGCTAACTCAGAGGGCTATGACTACATACTGGCTTTATCCGTCGGATTGCACTTTTACCCTTTCGAAAAAGCACAGCTAAAAGTGCTATGATTCGTCGCGCAGATGCCTCACGTTCCTCATCGAATCTACCTCAACGAAAGCTCGATTTCTTCAGTTTAACCGATAGAAGTTGTTACGCCTACAAGTTAGCTTGGCGCTGCAATCAGAACGGGGTCTAGAAGATGAGTAACGAGGGAGATATGACCAAAATCGGGAAACCGCGCAACTTGGGCCCGAAAACCTTTCGCCTTCCCGTAGGCGTCCGCTTTTAGCACCATATCTCCCTCGTTTCTCATCCATTTCACCCCATTTTGCTGTCGTTAGGAAGCTAACTCAGAGGGCTACGACTACATACTGGCTTTGTCCGTCGGATTGCACTTTTACCCTTTCGAAAAAGCACAGCTAAAAGTGCTATGATTCGTCGCGCAGATGCCTCGCGTTCCTCATCGAATCTACCTCAACGGAAGCTCGATTTCTTTAGTTTAACCGATAGAAGTTGTTACGCCTACAAGTTAGCTTCGCGCTGCAATCAGAACGGGGTCTAGAAGATGAGTAACGAGGGAGATATGACCAAAATCGGGAAACCGCACAAGTTGGGCCCGAAAACGTTACGCCTTCCCGGTAGGCGTCTGGTTTTAGCACCATATCTCCCTCGTTTCTCATCCATTTCACCCCATTTTGCTGTCGTTGGGAAGCTAACTCAGAGGGCTACGACTACATACTGGCTTTGTTCGTCCGATTGCACTTTTACCCTTTCGAAAAAGCACAGCTAAAAGTGCTATGATTCATCGCGCAGATACCTCGCGTTCCTCATCGAATCTACCTCAACAGAAGCTCGATTTCTTAAGTTTAACCGATAGAAGTTGTTACGCCTACAAGTTAGCTTTGCGCTTCAATCAGAACGGGGTCTAGAAGATGAGTAACGAGGGAGATATGACCAAAATCGGGAAACCGCGCAAGTTGGGTCCGAAAACCTTACGCCTTCCCGGTAGGCGTCTACTTTTAGCACCATATCTCCCTCGTTTCTCATCCATTTCACCCCATTTTGCTGTTGTTGGGAAGCTAACTCAGAGGGCTACGACTACAAACTGGCTTTGTCCGTCGGATTGCACTTTTACCCTTTCGAAAAAGCACAGCTAAAAGTGCTATGATTCGTCGCGTGCGAACCCTCACATTCCTCATCGAATCTACCTCAACGGAAGCTCGATTTCTTCAGTTTAACCGATAGAAGTTGTTACGCCTACAAGTTAGCTTTGCGCTGCAATCAGAACGGGGTCTAGAAGATGAGTAACGAGGGAGATATGACCAAAATCGGGAAACCGCGCAACTTTGGCCCGAAAACCTTACGCCTTCCCGGTAGGCGTCTGCTTTTAGCACCATATCTCCCTCGTTTCTCATACATTTCACCCCATTTTGCTGTCGTTAGGAAGCTAACTCAGAGGGCTATGACTACATACTGGCTTTGTCCGTCGGATTGCACTTTTACCCTTTCGAAAAAGCACAGCTAAAAGTGCTATGATTCGTCGCGCAGATGCCTCACGTTCCTCATCGAATCTACCTCAACGGAAGCTCGATTTCTTCAGTTTAACCGATAGAAGTTGTTACTCCTACAAGTTAGCTTGGCGCTGCAATCAGAACGGGGTCTAGAAGATGAGTAACGAGGGAGATATGACCAAAATCGGGAAACCGCGCAAGTTGGGCCCGAAAACCTTACGCCTTCCCGTAGGGCGTCCGCTTTTAGCACCATATCTCCCTCGTTTCTCATCCATTTCACCCCATTTTGCTGTCGTTGGGAAGCTAATGAGAGGGCTACGACTACATACTGGCTTTGTCCGTCGGATTGCACTTTTACCCTTTTGAAAAAGCACGACTTAAAAGTGCTATGATTCGTCGCGTAGATGCCTCACGTTCCTCATCAAATCTACCTCAACGGAAGCTCGATTTCTTCAGTTTAATCGATAGAAGTTGTTACGCCTACAAGTTAGCTTTCCGCTGCAATCAGAACGGGGTCTAGAAGATGAGTAACGAGGGAGATATGACCAAAATCGGGAAACCGCGCAACTTGGGCCCGAAAACCTTACGCCTTCCCGGTAGGCGTCTGCTTTTAGCACCATATCTCCCTCGTTTCTCATCCATTTCACCCCATTTTGCTGTCGTTGGGAAGCTAACTCAGAGGGCTATGACTACATACTGGCTTTATCCGTCGGATTGCACTTTTACCCTTTCGAAAAAGCACAGCTAAAAGTGCTATGATTCGTCGCGCAGATGCCTCACGTTCCTCATCGAATCTACCTCAACGAAAGCTCGATTTCTTCAGTTTAACCGATAGAAGTTGTTACGCCTACAAGTTAGCTTGGCGCTGCAATCAGAACGGGGTCTAGAAGATGAGTAACGAGGGAGATATGACCAAAATCGGGAAACCGCGCAACTTGGGCCCGAAAACCTTTCGCCTTCCCGGTAGGCGTCTGCTTTTAGCACCATATCTCCCTCGTTTCTCATCCATTTCACCCCATTTTGCTGTCGTTAGGAAGCTAACTCAGAGGGCTACGACTACATACTGGCTTTGTCCGTCGGATTGCACTTTTACCCTTTCGAAAAAGCACAGCTAAAAGTGCTATGATTCGTCGCGCAGATGCCTCGCGTTCCTCATCGAATCTACCTCAACGGAAGCTCGATTTCTTCAGTTTAACCGATAGAAGTTGTTACGCCTACAAGTTAGCTTCGCGCTGCAATCAGAACGGGGTCTAGAAGATGAGTAACGAGGGAGATATGACCAAAATCGGGAAACCGCACAAGTTGGGCCCGAAAACCTTACGCCTTCCCGGTAGGCGTCTGCTTTTAGCACCATATCTCCCTCGTTTCTCATCCATTTCACCCCATTTTGCTGTCGTTGGGAAGCTAACTCAGAGGGCTACGACTACATACTGGCTTTGTCCGTCCGATTGCACTTTTACCCTTTCGAAAAAGCACACCTAAAAGTGCTATGATTCGTCGCGCAGATGCCTCACGTTCCTCATCGAATCTACCTCAACGGAAGCTCGATTTCTTCAGTTTAACTGATAGAAGTTGTTACTCCTACAAGTTAGCTTGGCGCTGCAATCAGAACGGGGTCTAGAAGATGAGTAACGAGGGAGATATGACCAAAATCGGGAAACCGCGCAACTTGGGCCCGAAAACCTTACGCCTTCCCGGTAGGCGTCCGCTTTTAGCACCATATCTCCCTCGTTTCTCATCCATTTCACCCCATTTTTCTGTCGTTGGGAAGCTAACTCAGAGGGCTATGACTACATACTGGCTTTATCCGTCGGATTGCACTTTTACCCTTTTGAAAAAGCACAACTAAAAGTGCTATGATTCGTCAGCGCAGATGCTCACGTTCCTCATCGAATCTACCTCAACGAAAGCTCGATTTCTTCAGTTTAACCGATAGAAGTTGTTACGCCTACAAGTTAGCTTGGCGCTGCAATCAGAACGGGGTCTAGAAGATGAGTAACGAGGGAGATATGACCAAAATCGGGAAACCGCGCAACTTGGGCCCGAAAACCTTACGCCTTCCCGGTAGGCGTACGCTTTACAGCACCATATCTCCCTCGTTTCTCATCCATTTCACCCCATTTTGCTGTCGTTAGGAAGCTAACTCAGAGGGCTACGACTACATACTGGCTTTGTCCGTCGGATTGCACTTTTACCCTTTCGAAAAAGCACAGCTAAAAGTGCTATGATTCGTCGCGCAGATGCCTCGCGTTCCTCATCGAATCTACCTCAACGGAAGCTCGATTTCTTCAGTTTAACCGATAGAAGTTGTTACGCCTACAAGTTAGCTTCGCGCTGCAATCAGAACGGGGTCTAGAAGATGAGTAACGAGGGAGATATGACCAAAATCGGGAAACCGCACAAGTTGGGCCCGAAAACCTTACGCCTTCCCGGTAGGCGTCTGCTTTTAGCACCATATCTCCCTCGTTTCTCATCCATTTCACCCCATTTTGCTGTCGTTGGGAAGCTAACTCAGAGGGCTACGACTACATACTGGCTTTGTTCGTCCGATTGCACTTTTACCCTTTCGAAAAAGCACAGCTAAAAGTGCTATGATTCGTCGCGCAGATACCTCGCGTTCCTCATCGTATGTACCTCAACAGAAGCTCAATTTCTTCAGTTTCACCGATAGAAGTTGTTACGCCCACGAGTTAGCTTCACGCTGCAATCAGAACGGGGTCTAGAAGATGAGTAACGAGGGAGATATGACCAAAATCGGGAAACCGCGCAAGTTGGGCCCGAAAACCTTACGCCTTCCCGGTAGGCGTCTGCGTTTAGCACCATATCTCCCTCGTTTCTCATCCATTTCACCCCATTTTGCTGTCGTTAGGAAGCTAACTCAGAGGGCTACGACTACTTACTGGCTTTGCCCGTCCGATTGCACTTTTACCCTTTCGAAAAAGCACAGCTAAAAGTGCTATGATTCGTCGTGCAGATACCTCGCGTTCCTCATCGAATCTACCTCAACAGAAGCTCGATTTCTTAAGTTTAACCGATAGAAGTTGTTACGCCTACAAGTTAGCTTTGCGCTTCAATCAGAACGGGGTCTAGAAGATGAGTAACGAGGGAGATATGACCAAAATCGGGAAACCGCGCAAGTTGGGTCCGAAAACCTTACGCCTTCCCGGTAGGCGTCTACTTTTAGCACCATATCTCCCTCGTTTCTCATCCATTTCACCCCATTTTGCTGTTTTTGGGAAGCTAACTCAGAGGGCTACGACTACAAACTGGCTTTGTCCGTCGGATTGCACTTTTACCCTTTCGAAAAAGCACAGCTAAAAGTGCT
>JAPVEC010000183.1:0-25000 GCA_028984105.1 Lavandula angustifolia
GATCTAGAGCATAATGAAGTCAAGATTTCTAGGGATGTGAAATTTTTCCCTAACAAATTTCCCTTTGCAGAATCTGTTCCAGAGCCAGAATCTGCTGAAGATCATTACTATGGAGATGATTTTTGGGTACGCATGCAAATCCTTGAACAATCTATTGATTCTACTCCTTCATGTGCAGAGTCAGCTGACCCTATGCCTGCCTCTTCAGACAATGAACTGTCTTCTGCACATGAAGATCATGTTTCCCCTGTGCAAGTCAGCAGGCCAACACGCCAGACTAGAGCACCTATATGGATGAAGGATTTTATCAGCAATGTCAGTCTTTCTTTGCCCCCTGCAGAAGCTGAAGAGATCTTCACAACACCACCTACTTTTCCATACTATTTTTCCCCATATTTTTCTGAAGATTATACTCATTTTCTTGCTAATATTTGTGATGTAAAGGAGCCCTCTTGTTACAAGGAAGCTAGTCGGCAAAAGGAAGTGGGTAGATGCCATGAAACCGGAACCTGGATGCTCTAGAAAGCAATCAAACCTGGATGCTCACTGACTTGCCTCCAGGTAAGAAGGCAATTGGCTCGAAATGGGTGTACAAAGTTAAACTTAATGCTGATGGGAGTATAGAGAGATTCAAGGCCCGATTAGTTGCCAAAGGGTATAAACAAGAGCATGGGATTGATTATGAGGAAGTCTACTCACTGGTTGCTAAGCCCGTTACCATTCGGTTACTCATTGCTTTAGCCGCCTCGTGTGATTGGTTTTTACATCAAATTGATGTTAATAATGCATTTTTGCATGGCTTTCTTTCAGATGAGATTTACATGGCACCTCCCCAAGGGTATGATAAGGCTAAACGGGGGCAGGTTTGCAGGTTGGTGAAAAGCCTTTACGGTCTCAAACAAGCCTCTAGAGAATGGAACAATGAATTAAGTAAGGCTTTAGTTTCTTATGGTCTTATCCAAAGTAAACATGATAATTGTCTGTTTACATTTGGTTCTGGCTCCAGTTTCTTTGCCGTGCTCATATATGTTGATGATATATTGCTTGTTGGTCCCTCCTTAGTTGGTATTGAAGGTCTGAAACGATATCTTCATGAGAAGTTCACTATAAAAGATCTTGGTGCAGCACGTTATTTCTTAGGAATGGAACTTGCTAGAGGAGAGCAAGGTATCTATTTAACACAGCGCAAGTATGTTCTTGATCTTCTTGATAAGGCTGGTTTACTCGGTTGTAAGTCTGTTTCTACTCCATTTCCAGCTGGGTTGAATTTGCACACTCCTTCTTCTGCTCTGCTAAGCGACCCTGAGCCGTATAGACGCCTTGTTGGTCAGTTGCTTTACCTTAATCTGACCAGGCCGGATCTGAGCTATGCCACTCAGCAGCTTAGTCAGCGTATAGCTGTTCCACATCAGCAGCACTGGGATGCGGCTCTACATGTTTTGAGGTATCTTAAGGGTACTCCTTCTCTCGGTCTACTGTTTGATCGATCTTCTTCTCTATCTTTGAAGAGCTTTTCGGATGCCAACTGGGGAACTTGTCCCACTACTCGAAGGTCTTTGACTGGTTATTGTATTTTCCTTGGTAGCTCTCTCATTTCCTGGAAATGTAAGAAGCAGTCTACAATTTCTGTGTCTACTGCGGAGGCTGAATATCGGGCGATGGGTAGTACAGTGCGAGAGCTTCAGTGGATTCACTACTTGCCGCGTGATTTGCAAATACCGTCCCTATGCCTATCCCACTATTCTCGCGATAATAATGCGGCTATCCATATCACAAAAAATCGGGTATTTCACGAACGTACGAAGCATCTTGACATGGATTGTCATGTGGTTCGTGATCTATTCAAATCTCGAGTTCATTGTGCCCACTTCTATTTCCACTACAGTTCAGTTAGCTGACATCTTCACTAAGATTTTGCCTGGTCCGAGATTTCGGTTTTTGTTATGCAAGATGGGACTCTCTGATCCTCATAGAGTCCATCTTGAGGGGGGGGGTGTTCGGATGAGTAGTTTAACATGTTTCTGGATCTTTCCAGAAGTCACGAGAGAAAGGAAATGCTGCAGACACTATAAACTGCAGAGAAGCTGAAGAAGACGACGGTTATAACTGCAATGCTGAGCTGTTTTAATCGTGGGCGTCGGATACAAGATTGGCTAATCGGATGGCTCATAGTAATAATAATAAAGACGTGTTTTAGTCATACACGTTTCCTTTAGGCAGTTATTCTCGCTTTCTTGTATAAATAAGAGAACAGATGTACTGATTACATAACGAATTCTGAATGAATAAACCCTGCTTTCTTGTTCCCCAAATCATTTTTCCTGAATATTAGATCTAGATTCAAATCTCATACACTGAATCCATCATATATTCGGTATATCGCTTGTGGATGTCCAGCCATAACACTGAAATTACGCAGTCATCTGCATAGCATATTTCTTGTTTGGGAAACTAGCATGATTATATTTTTTTTTTTCCAACATTATATTTGACATAAATTTAGAAGCTGATTGATAGATAGATAGTGTATTATAGTATTAATGAATGTTCTTGAAGATGTTTCTATGATGCGTATGTTGGAATACTTAAATTAGACCAACATATATTAAACTAAATGCACGTATATACATATATAAATTTATAAATAATAATTATTATTAATTATAGAATGTATTACAATATATCATGGATACGTATTGTATAGATACCATGCATATTTTCAATTTGATGAGGGGAAAAACTCGATACACTTATTATTATTATGTAATTATTATATATCAGTAGGCTTATATATAGTCCCCAAACAACGACACGAAAAAAAATCAAAAATTGTATTCTTTCAACGTTTTTTTAGGCACATTGTCGTTCATTTGGAAGATCCATAACCGGATTTAATTCCAGAAAACAAGTTTCAAGTAAAGATTTATGCATTTATCAAGTCTGTTTCCATTTTAAATTCATTCTCGATATATCACTATAGAGATTTTGATTAGGATACTCAATCAAATTGGATTGTGCCCTAGCTAATTTGTGGATTAATCCTCACAGCGTACTGATACGTTCACTATTATGTTGTGTAAATTATAGATAAAGATTGCTGTAAAATATTAGATACAGACATGATATAATTAACATGTTGCCATACAAGAATATGCTAATGGTGGTGTCCTCATTTCGAATTGCGTTAAAAAAAATCCAGTGAATTTTCTTTAACATTAAATATTTTATTGTCACATTGAATATCTACCATACATGATAAACTAATATTACTCTCTTTGTTCCATAGTTGTTCCATTTCTTTTGGATACAATAAATTAAGAGAATTGTTGGTTGTGAATAAAATAATAAAGCTTTCAAATAAAAATTTTATAATAATTTACTCCCTCCGTCCCATTATTAATATCCTATTTGCCTTTTTTTGTTGTCCCATTATTTATGTCTCATACTAAATAAGGAAATAAATGAGTGGACCACAATCCATCTAAGCAAGTGGACCCCATCCCTTTATACTTTTACACCACAACTTTATACCTTTACCTCCATTATCTTAATTACCGTGTTCAGTCCCAATGAGACATAACTAATGGAAGGGACAGGGGCGGATCCAGGATTTTCGGTTAGGGGGGGCGAAATTTATCGAGACTTGAGTTTTCTTTTTAACACATTTTCTACTTAAATCTAATTATACTTACTCTTTATGGCTTATTTAAGGATTATATTATTCTTTCATGAATAACTCATATATTTTTTATATTTATTCGAAAAACATAGCACAAAATCCTATTTTGACATCACTATAAATTTAGTTATAGGAAATTATGAAGAATAACAATATCTAACTAAGGAATTAATAAGTATTTAAATGATAGTTTATTCATATTTCAAATGTTCTTAATTTTATACCAATAAGTACATGAAAAAAAAAACACAAACATAGTATATTAATTGCATCAAACACAAACATAGTATATTAATTGCATCAAGTTATATAGGTTGACTCTACCAAACTAGGTATCCAAAACTCAAAATCTACACCTCCACTAAAATATGTGACACTTAATGTAGGTTTTTAAATATTTTTTAAAGTTAGGATAACAAATTTAAAAATTCGGGGGGGCGAATTCGAAAATTTAATTGAAACAAATATAAAAATTACTAGAAATAAAAGATAATTCGTAGTATTGCACAAAAATTCGGGGGGGCGGTCGCACCCACCCGCCCCCCCTTGAATCCGCCCCTGGAAGGGAGAGAGTATTATTTTTAGAAAATATAACAAAAATTGTAGAACAGTTAAAAATGAAAACAAAACAAAAATTATAAAAAGGAGAGAATATTAATTATGGTAAATTTTAAATCCACGACTTTTGGTCGTCCATCAGAGATTAAGCAGCACAATTATTGACATCTTTTTTCTGTCGTCTTTTAGCGGTGAAAGTCTTTTCCAGCTAGTGCATATTGTTCCTAAAGGTTTGTGACTTTTTTCTCCAAATGCTTGCCAACTCATGTGGGCTCTCATTAGTCACATCAAGCTGCGTGTGAATGAAAAAATCCCTTCCTTTTAATCTAATTACTTTTCAGTACAGAGATAAAATTATTTTTATATAAAAAATAAAATATAATTGTAAGTCTACTAAATTTATTAGAAGAATATTTAAACTAAAAAATAAAATAAAACCAATGAAATGGAAGAACCAAATAAGAAAAATCCTATTGCATCCGATGAAGTAGCAGCAGAGAGCATAATTAGTTGTTTGGCTGTAGAAAAAAAAGCTAATTTCTAATTATTAGTCCATTTTTATTATTATTATGAAGAATTATTAATTAATTAATAATGGTGAAAGCTTCTAATTGCCAAATAACATCACATGAACTTATAACATTATTTCCTTTTACCCAAAAGTTCAATTATTGTTGCATACATTATTCTTCACGAGAAAGTATTTTGTTTTATTTAATCATTGGTAGCAAAGATAAGATAATGTTGGCAGTTGGCACATGGTCTATAATTCTGATAAAAGCATACCATGCATTGAATTATTAAGAAGGCAGTAGTCCCTCGTATCGTACCCGTCAACGACGACTAGGAGCATTCCTCCAATAAATTTCATTTTTTTTCTCTTAAAATATTTGTTTTCGTTTTCTGTATGTATTATGGTCATATTTATTTTCGGTCTTGAAAATTGAAAAATTATTAATTTTTGGAGTAGCTCACATCAGCTGACAAATATCAAATTTCTTAAACTTCGTGCCGAAAAGAAAAACAATCATACTATAAAACGGATGAAGAATTTGATATAGGTCACACCTAAATTATTTAGGTAGCTGCAAAAAGTTGTGTAAAATACTACTCCCTTTAAAAAATAACAACTTTTCTAGACGCACAATTATGCACTATCTTTTTGTGAAATCCTCCAATTTTTAAGAACTAACAATTCCCTTAATATACGTGTAAAAAAGAAAATGGGGGATAGAGGGAGTATTTGTTAGATTAAAAAAAAATGAATTATCCTTCAAATTAAAGACAAAAACCGAAAGAAGCAAGAATGCTGTAACAAAAACAATACAAATCACATCTTACTGAATTAGAAAAGAAATTATCTCCATATTCCTCCTCATCTATGCCTACAAAGCATATAGAGCAAATATTATAGAGAAAGAGACTAGAGAGAGAAGGAGAAGAGAGATGGCGGAGGCTGCAGTGGAGAACCTGCTCAAAAACCTCAAGAACCTGCTGCTTTACCACCCCAAACTAATCGCCAACACCAAGAACGAGATCGAGGATCTTTACACGAATTTCCGCCTCTTGAACGCATTTCTCAAGGACTCACTGAGGAAGAGGAGAAACGACGAGCCCACGAAAGTGCTGGATCGGAACATTCGCGATGTTGTTTATGAGGTGGAAGATGTGATTGATGGCTTTGTTACTCAGGCCTTCGATAAAAAAAAAACTTCTTACTTCTCGAAATCCTCGAATTCTTCTATCGATCTCCATGAAATTGGCAAGAAGGTCGTGGAGGTGAAAGAGAAGGTCAAGCGAGCAAGGATTGACTTCGCCAATCTCAGCGTCCCCGACGAAGACAAATATGACAAACCTGCAGAGGTCTCCTTATTTCTTCCATCCTTCTATCTTATGTGTTTTCTTATAATAGAATCTGATTCTGCATGTTACCAGTTTTCTGTTTACACCTGCCAAAACTTTGCATGTTTAGTTACCAAAATTTTGTAATATCTTTAATCATAAATGATATGATTCGCTCTTCCAAAAATATTTCACACCTGCATACGTCTTCTTCCTGTTTGATTAAAACTTATAATTTTTTATGACAAGTGCTTCAATTTTTTTGTGAGATGCTTAGGCGTCTTGCTTTCTTATTTTATAAGATCCCATGATTTATATAAAAACATTGCTCTGCCTTTTTTTTTGTTCTTTCTCAAATTTCCTTAATCTTCCCATGCATTTCCTGCCTTACAAAGTAATAACATCAATTTGGTTGGTTTTGCAACCATCATTTGGGGTGAAAATACATTTGGTAAGTTAATTTTTTTTTTTTGGTTAAAAATAAAAATAAAAAAACACTTCTCTGTGATTGAGGATGAGATAGATTGAAACGTAATGTATCACTGTTATAAGTGTGAAAAATATGAAGTAAGTTACATGATTGTGTTTTTTTAAGTTTTCATGTTTTTTCTTGGTTGGAAGGCACTAAGTGTTTAGAGAGACAGATTGAAATAGGAGTTTTCATTATTAAAATTATACAATCACGCAGCTCTTTAAAAACATGGTCATTTTTTAATTGCATTATATAGTTTGTTAGTTTTATTCAGTTATATATCGCCGAGTTTTTATGCATTAAGAATTCTGCTTATTCATTATTGAATTTAATTTAGTGAATGCTTTGTATAACCACAAATTATTTAAGTACGTACCAACTCCATGACTGCACTTTTAACTTCAATAAACGCTTTATATAATAGTCAAAACTTTTGTGTGCAGTCACACTGCTAACTTCGTAAACATGTTTAATATTTCAAACGAGGGAGAACTACAGTGTAAATTTTATGACTATCAATATAATAAAATTTTATATACCTTGTTTTCTAAATAAGTATGTTCTGCTAAATCTCACGTGCTGAATATATTTTCGAACAGGCTCGACCGCCTAGACAGAACGATGTGGTAGGCTTTGAAGATGTAACCCAAGAATTGACACATCGTCTAAATAAAGAGACAGACTACTTTGATGTGGTTTGTTTGATTGGTATGTTCGGGTTGGGAAAGACAACGCTAGCATGGAAGATTTTTAGGAATCCCGAAATCATCAACAAGTTTTCTGTCCGTATATGGCTTTCTATTTCTCAAGAGTTCTCAGATAAGGATATCTTCCTAGCCATTCTCAAAGAGTTCACCACTATAACCGACGATATACGTGAAAAAGATGCTAAGGAAATAGCCCGAATTGTTGCTGAATATCTCGAGCAGGGAAGTTTCTTTATCGTCTTCGACGATGTCTGGACTTGTGGTGATTGGGAGAGACTTAGATACGCTTTGCCAAATAAGTATAATAAGGGGAAAGTCTTAATCACCAGTCGTATTGAGGATGTGGGCTCCTATGCTTGTAAACCGAGACAACCCCACCAGTTGCGTTTCTTTACTGAAGATGAAACTTGGGAGCTCCTACGATTGGAGGCACTCGGCAAGCTAGATTGCCCTACTGAGTTGGTGAGTGTTGGCCAACTTATTGCAATGTGTTGTAAAGGACTGCCACTTGTAATAGTGATCATCGGAGGCATCCTTGCTACAAAGTATTTGGAATCAGATTTAAGCGCAACAAGAAAAGCATGGGAGGAAGTGTCCATGCAGGTCAGTAGATACATCAATGAAGACCCTGAACATCGCATGAGTATTTTTATATCTTTGAGTTACTCTGAATTACCTCTCCACTTGCGCCCTTGTTTTCTTTATTTGGGGATGTTTCCGAAAGGCTATGAAATCCCAGCATCAAAATTGATCCTCATGTGGATTGGGGAAGGTTTCATTCAACAAAGTAATGATTCTAGCTTGGAGGAAACGGGAGAGAAGTATTTGGAGGATCTTATCAACCGAAACTTGGTCAGAATTGAGAAGAGAAAGCGTGATGGTAGGGTTAAAACTTGTCGGATTGGTGATGCCTTACATGAGTTTTGCCAAAGTGAAGCTAATAATGAGAATCAAAATTTCCTCCAAGAAATCAAGCTTATTAATGGTGTTTTTTCACCTCCAGTTTCCGACTTACCTAACTATCGCCATCTTTGTGTTCATTCCGATTGCCTTAACTTCATCTCTTCAATTCCTTTTGGTCCTCGTGTACGCTCATTCGTTTGTTTCTCCAAGGATGAAATCATCTTGCCCTTAGAAAACATTATCAATATCTTTAATGCTTTCAAATTGCTGAGAGTTTTAGATGCCAAACCCATAAGACTCCATAAATTTATCCTTAGCTTTTTCGAATTGATTCACATGAGGTACATTGCCCTGTCGGTCAATTATTCAACTCTTCCTTCAAGATTCAGCAACCTCTGGAACTTGCAAACTCTTATAATCAACACAACTTCAAGAAAGCTTGAAGTCAAAGCGGATATATGGGAACTGACTCAGCTAAGGCATTTTAAGATAAATGCATCTGTTTACTTGCCCAGACCAGGAAAACATAGCAAGCATGGTGCAGAACTTCAAACACTCGGCACACTTTCCGTGGACAGCTGCACGGAACAACTTTTCGAGCAGGCTTGTAATTTGAAGAAACTGGGCATTCGCGGACAACTAGAATATCTTTTCAAAGATAAGAAAGGAGTATTTGATAGTTTGGGAAAATTGAAAAATCTTGAAACTCTGAAACTAATAAATGATGTACATCCTCGTCCACCTTCGGAAGGACACTTGAATGGTCTTCCTCAACCTTATCAATTCCCATCTAGGCTTAAGAGCCTTACACTACGTGCTACTTTCCTTGATTGGAGTTATATGTCTATTCTTGGATTGCTGGTGAATCTCGAGGTACTCAAGGTGAAGGATAAGGCGTTTATGGGGAACACTTGGGATGCATTGGATGGAGGTTTTCGCCGTCTTGAGTTCTTGCACATTGAGGAGACAGATTTAGTATTTTGGAACGCTTCATCCCATCACTTCTCTAGACTTAGAGGACTTGTGCTTCGGAATTGTGACAAGCTTCTTGGTGTTCCAGTCGGGCTGGCTGACATACCATCCTTCCAAATGTTGGAGTTGTACAATTGTAGATCTGCAGTGGCCTCTGCCAGAAAAATTGAAGAGGCGAAGAGAAAAGCGGAGGCCGAAGGTTCCCTGCATTCAAACTCTCTATTTTCCATCATATTGAATGATCTATCTTGACGGGTAAGTGATTCTAATGTCTATCGTCTTTTGCAGAATTTGAGATTTTAACTTCTTAAAGATGATTTGCCTTTATTTTTCAAGAATTAGATATTTTATTCTCTTTCATCGTGAATACATGCAATATATATTGCTAGTCTGAGATTATCTACTTCAGATTGCTTGGAACATTCTTCCTTTGATTTTTTGGTTGACTAATGTTTTCTCTTGCAAAGCATTAATCTTATAATTAAGTATAGTTGAAGTCCCTGTTTGTTGTCTCACATCAACTTCGTGTTTATCCTATTTCTGAATATAAGTTCGATAACTCTCTATACTGTCTAAGTTTTGCAACGTACTCCTTTTGTTATCAATTGTTTCCTTGTGAAAAATTTAAACTTTGTGTCCTTACAGACCACATGGGCTCTAATGTAGCAGCCCTCAAATCTAATAATGTCATTGTTTCGTATATAAAATAAGAGAAATGTCGAGTCCTAAGTTCTGGTAGCACCTGCAAATATTTTTTGGTCTGGTGTTGGAAACTCTCTGGCAACATTTTAGTTAAATTTATCAAATGTGGAAAATTTTAGTTCAATGTTAAGAGGCCTTTATTTTTAGCTAAAATTTGCATTATGAGTTGATCGCACATGTGCTTATTTTTGTTTCATAGTTGTGGCTAGTTCATTTTTTGTTATATTTAAGTGAAATATATATTCGTGGTTGGTGTATAAATTCGTTGTTCTTTTAGTGGGAAGTTGTACATGGGTTCTTAATTAACCTGTGAATGCATACACATTGGGAGAATTCTGATTTTGTACTTTCAAAACACTTGCGTAAATGCACGACCTTTCATTTTACTAAAATTTGTACACCGTCGAAAATCCCGACGATTTCGTAATCAAAGAAATGCCATCGCTTTGACACGGTTGATGTACAAATTTTAAAAATTTGAAATGTCATATATTTGTGCAAGTATTTTAAAAGTAACGTGAAAAACAAAAACAAAGTTAATGTTTGTGTATATATGTGTTTATATCCCTAATTAGATTTAAGTATAAGTTATCAATACATTAGTCTTATTCAAATATTGTGCAATGTGCACTTCATGAGGGATCAAAAAGAGTTATTTGTCATAATCAAATAGGCAAAAATAAACTTTAGAAATCTAGTTTTTGTGTATACATTGGCCGATTCAGTGTAGGCAGAATTTGCCTATTACGGGTATCCGGCAGAAAAACCCCCGTTTAGGCAGAAAAATATATGTGGTCTGAGCTGGGTAGACTAGTGTTTTGTTTTGTTCTGTTTTGTTTTTTATTTCAAACTAAAGAATTAGAATTGACCAACCTTTTTTTTTATCCATTGCTAATGAAGTGTAGAGGCAGGTCAATAAATGTGGTATGGACTGGTTTATTTTATCCACTATTTTACATGTAAGTACTCTACCTGAAAGTCTTGGTTCCACCATGCGTATCTTGGTAGCAGTTGCCATGATTTTTTTATAGCGCACTTTCACCACCTTCTCATGGTTAAAAAAATAAAAATAAAGATAAAATACAAGTTCATGTTGGTATGTAATAGGTTCCTAACAATAAATTCTTCGGTTTTATTGGAATAGTTCTGTATATGATTGATTATTCTATATACTTCTAGTTTTGCAGGGGAAACATGCAGAATTGCAGTCCGGTTTGCTTGAATAACTGCGGCACATTAAACTTGTTCTACTCATTATGCTCAACTATGGAAATGTTTTATTTCTTGAAGTAATCCCAAGTCCTTGGAATAAATGTCGACTGTATTTTGTTCAGTCAGCTGAACTTGCAAAATATCGGACAGACTGTTGTTAATTTGTTTTCTCGTGTTTCGTATCTCAGTTAGTTTGTAAATATACATGGATGATCCTGAAAGTTATATGTTTAATTGATTAAAGCTTCAATCATTTTTCTTCTATGCTAGGTGATTGTATTTTGTTTTATCAAACTATGCAATATTCTTCTCTATCTCCAAACACATTAACCTCCCTATATATTGTTGGTAACAAACTGCTATTACAAAACAAATACAATAAACCAAAATATAAAATAAAAGGAGAAAACCGTCGAGTCGAGGAGTCCTCTCTCCGCAAGATGAAATACGCCCGGTAGTGCTCTCGGTTGTAGGCGTATCGTCCCCAAAGATAAAACGACGAACGTCTCGAAGATTGCAGCACCGCAAGATCGTCGAGCTCCGGCGAACAGGACTTTTCCGGCGAGGACAGGCTGCTGGACACTTGAGATAGGAAGAGCTAAGATGAGCAACTAAGAGCTAGATATGGAATGCAGATGTTGGTGTGTTTTGGAATGAACTGAAGCTTCCTATTTATAGGCAGCCTTCCACGTGTGTTGATTCTTGGAGTCATTCCGCTCGAGGGACGTGGGTATGGTAAGTGGAGTAGTGGAGAGATGGAAGGTTGGCTGCTGAAGAATATCTTCCAAATCCTTGCTGGAGCCATTACTGCTGAGGGACGTGGGTATGGTAAGTGGAGTAGTGGAGAGATGGAAGGTTGGTGGCTTGAAGAGCATCTTCCAAATCCTTCCAAAAATACTTGCTTGGGTGTGGCAGGTGCACTGCACCACGGAGAGGAATCCAGTGCAGCCGGTCCACTGCACCACCCGACCCGACGGACCACCCAAAGGACCAATTGCCACCCAACGGACCACCTAAAGGACCAAGATCCAAGTCCACGGACCGGAACCGGGGCCGGGCGCGGGCGCGGTGCGGCGCGGTGAGGCGGTCGGCGAAAAGGCTCGCGCGCATGAGCATGTGTGGCCCAAGCCCACCACATGTCACTTTGTTATCTCTTACAATGTGGTAGAGACTTAAATACCACATTAAAGTTTGTTAAAAAATCAATGTGGGACATTGATCAATATAATTCTCTCCAAAACCCGAATAAGGTAAGTTCCTCTACTTTAGGTAACATATTAGTTTTGTCCCCCAAACTTCGAGCCACTATTTCTCACTCACCGAAAATCGGAATCGAGAAATTAAGCACACTATAATTATCTACTCGAAACGTAGATCGACGTGATATATCCCAAAACATCAATCGGATAAATATCGAGGCTCGAAACGACGATTAAACGGGCTGAATTTTACCCTAGTTAAATTAGCAATAAATGCTAATTCTCTTTCCATAATTTATATATATATATATATATATACACGATTTTTTCCAACATATATGAGACTATCGTAGGTTACATAGTGTTGTTAATACATGTCTGTCAAGGATCGTTATGAACAAATTAATGGGGCGTAGACCCTTGTCTCAAATTCCATCTCATTGTTGTACCACAACTATAAACAGTTACGGGTTTATGTTCTACTTACGAAAAATCACAAACCCATAATGGTGTACTAACAATTTGATTGTGGGATAACACTGAGACATGTGATCTTCTTTTCAACAAATGCATTAGTTAATACATTTCAAATGTGATGCACAATGGATTTCATTTGAAGTTCCCACAACATCTAACTCCACATCCATTGATGCCACTGCCGGAACGCCTACGGCGGCAAGGTCGGAGTGGGGTCGATTTTATAACCCGACTATTCCCCAAACTCACTCGCGAACACATTTTTAATTATTGGCGAGTCGTCTATCACATGTGCTGGCAGCCAGTGAACAATTATTGACATCTGTTTTTTTTTTTATCGGTAAAAAGTTTTCCTTTCTAGTGCACAATGTTCCTAAAGGTTTGTGACTTTTTTTCAAATATGCTTGCCAACTCATGTGGGCTCATTAGTCGATATCAAACAGTCTTCTGGATGAAATACGCCCAATGATGTCCTATCTGGTAAATTTTGAATTGATTGTCTTGTAACCATCATGTTTCCCAACACCATTAGTTGGCGGAACTAAAGTTATGAAGTTAGAGGTCGAAATAGAGGAACAACGGTGGCCGAAGGCAGCGAAAAAATCGAGATTTGCTAAATATAGTTTTAAATGATTCGAACACAAACACGATATGAAATATATAATATATATTATTTCCTGTATTTGTTACAATGAGAAAGATACTTATATAACTAGTAGAAAAAAAAGAGAGAAATATTTGTATTTATTACGCTGAGAAATATACTTATATAACTAGTAGAAAAGTGAGAGAGAGAAAAATATTTATAACATGTGAGAGAGTTATGCATATATATTAAATTAATTATACTTGTAATAAAACTAAAGAAAATAAGAAAAGAAATTATTTAAAAGTTTAAAAATAGAAATCAAATGAGTGTATTGGGTTTTGAACATAACTATATTGAATTAATTATACTTGTAATAAAACTAAAGAAAACAAGAAAAAAAATTATTTAAAAGTTTAAAAATAGAAATCAAATGAGTGTATTTGGGTTTTGAACATAACTATATTGAATTAATTATACTTGTAATAAAACTATAAAAAACTAGAAAATAAATTATTTAAAAGTTTAAAAATAGAAATCAAATGAGTGTATTGGGTATTGAACATGAGACATCTCTTAAAAGAGATAAAGTCATTAACCAATTGCACTACAAGCAAATAGTTAATCATACTTTTCACTAAAATTATCTATAAGCAAAACGAATCATATACCCTATTTAGTCGAAGTTCCGTCGGCCGGGGGGTCGGTCGATCCTCCCGACCCCCTCTAGTTCCGCCATTGCCATTAGTTGTGGACTCGCATATATAATTAGTGGTGATAAATAAATACTTCCTCTGTCTCATTAGGAGCGTTATGTTTTTGTTAGATACGGTGATTAAGAAAACGGTATTGTTGTATCTATTATTTGACTTTTAACTTGTTCGTTCTTGTCTAGATATACTTACCTTTTTTAGAAACAGGATGATTCAAATGAGAAACTCAATGAGGAATACAAGACACTTCCAATGGAACGGAAGAATCAACTTTGTAAATTATTGGCAAATCTATTTATCATCAAGAATTGTTAAATAATTAAGGAATATGATGCAAAAATGCCCTTGAACTTTAGTGGAGAGCAAAAACTCCTTGACGTTTTTTTGGTGCAAATATTGAGTTGTGGCTTCAAAAATATCCTTAACTTATGTGCAAACATATACAAATTTCTATTTAAATAGTACAAATATATATTTATATATAAATAGGATGTCAATCTAGTAAGAACTTACATTTACATACGTATTAAGAAATATGTATCTATAATTCTTATATTTTTTTTAGAAAGAAATAAATAACTTTACTTTTTTACCCTTCTGAGATAAAATATATAATTATTATACTTAAAAACTAATCGAAAGCATATTCAGTATAAGCCAATTAAATGAATAATAAAAAGTGCACTAGTTTCTACTCAAAATCAAGCTACTATATTATCCACTTTCTATTTGTATATACAATTCGAGCGCATTTTTACACCAAAACATACATCTAAGTTATTTTTTTCACTCCACAGTCAAGTTCGAGAGCATTTTTCATCTTATCCCAATAATTAATAGATGGATGCTTGATGCTTCTATTGTTCAATCCCATCAACCTGAAATATAATATTATATTATTTCCTTTGTATCCAAAAGTTCAATTATTGTACATATCATTTTTCACGAGAAAGTATTTTGTTTTATTTAATCATTTGATATCAAAGATAAGATAATGTTGGAAGTTCGCTCATGGTCTATAATTCTAAAAAACATAATCACTGATAGCGGAAATATCATGAGCGAGAGACATTGAGGGAGAGAGATGGCGGATGCTGCAGTGGAGTTCCTCCTCAATAACCTCAAGGACCTTCTACTTTACCACTCCCATCTAATCACCGACACGAAGAAGCAGATCGAGAGTCTGGAGTCGGATCTCCGCATATTGGACGGATTTCTTAAGAGTTCAACGACGGATCCAGAAAAGAATGAGCTTACGGAAGCGCAAGACCGGAAAGTCCGCAATGTTGTTTATGAGGTGGAGGATGTGATCGACACTTTTGTTACGAGGGTCATGGAGAAAAACTCAATGTCGTCATACTCCTTAAAGTTCTGGAAGTATTATGCCGATCTCCACGAGGTCGGGCAAAAGGTTGACAAGGTCAAGGAGAGGGTTAATCAAGCGAAGAATGACTTGGTCAACTTCAGGGTCGTCGATGATAAACACAAATCTGCAAAGCCTGATCAGGTTTCCTAATTTCTGTATCTCCCATTTTTTACCCATATTATTATAATGGCTTTGCAAGTGTCATATGTCATACATCTAAGGATCTAATTAAGATGTGTGTGACATATGTGGATACACAGTTTAAGATAGATGAACATTTTGGTATATTTTGTAAAATATTCTCCCCTACATAATAGTCATATATTATCATGCTCCCTATGTCTTATTATTTATTATTTATGTCATATTGGGATTGGACACGGAGGTTAAGATAACGGAGATTAAGATAACATGTGTAAAAGGTATAAAGTGTGGTTTAAGAGTATAAATTAAGTGTTAGCTCTACTTGTTTAAATTGATCATTTATTTCATTATTTGGTATGAGACATCAATAACACGACAGCCTAAAAAAGCATGTGAAACATTAATAATGGAACACATTAATAATGGAACTGATGGAGTATTTATTAAGATAGAGATATTACCCATAACAGTTGAGGTAGAGACATGATTCTCCACATAAATTATATTATTGCAAATATTAACCACTAGTCATGTAATGGTAACACGTACAAATAAACACGCGAATATAAATCTTTAATTACTATCTTAATCTTGTCTTGAATATATAATTGCTTTACGTGTAATTGTGCGTCACCACAAGAAAAACTATTAGACTATCGATCATAACATGGTACATGTAGAAGTTCTAACTTTTATATATGTGTCTAGACAAGAATTTGTTGGGAAAACGATATTTTTTACGATAAAAAGCTATTGCAGTAAAAACAAGATTTATTCAGTTGCTCAATCGATGATAAATTACAATGATGATGCCTTATATTTCTAAGGCCTTAAAACAGAAACAAATCATTCAAATTGACTGTTATAAATAATAAAGACTCAATCAAACAACAGTTATAAAATCATCATATGGTTTGAATGTTGGCTGCTGTTACGAATTTGAATACCAGCTGTTACGAACTTTGAATTATTCTTCGACAGAATCAATGGTGATATATTTATATAGGTGTAGGTTTGGTCTAGTTCGATGTGGTCAAAAATTTATTTCAATCATATTATAAGTATTTTAATTGAATTACACAAGTAATAATCAATGCAATTAAAGTTCAGGAACGACTTGTAACAAATTAAGTTCATAATATGTCAATGTAGTGCAATTTGTGCGTATTTGAATTTGTACTCCAATTAATTTCGGTAAGTTCTTTGAACATCTGTTTGAATTTGTGTGCTGTTAAATAGGATCGGCTGCCAAGGCAGATAGATGTGGAGCATGTCGTGGGCTTTGAAGATGTGACGGAAGAACTGATAAACCGTTTGACTAAGGAGACCGACTATTTTGATGTTGTTTGTCTAATTGGTACATTTGGGATGGGCAAAACGACACTAGCATGGAAAGTTTTCAATGATCAAGAAATTTCAAACAGGTTTCCTGTTCGTATATGGCTTCTGAATCATCAAAAGTTCTCAGACCAGGAAATCTTCCTAGACATGCTCGAGAATTTCACCAGTGTAACCGATGACATACGTAATAAGAAAGACAAGGAAATAGCTCAAATCCTTGCTGGCTATCTCAAGAGCCAAACTTTCTTGATTGTCATGGATGATGTCTGGACTCATGATGATTGGGACAGGCTCGAATATGTTCTACCGACAACAAATAATAAGGGAAAAGTCTTGATCACCAGTCGTATTGAGGAAGTGGGAAAATATGCTTGTAGACCGAGACTTCCCCACCACTTGCGTCCCTTTAATCAAGAGGAAAGTTGGAAGCTGCTCCAGTTGGAGGCACTGCGAAAGGTGGAGTGCCATCCTGCCTTGGTGAATGTTGGCAAACTCATTGCAAGTGCTTGTGATGGATTGCCAATTGCAATAGTTATTATAGGAGGCATCCTTGCTAGAAAATATTCGCCAGCAGATATAAGTGCAACTAGAAAAGCATGGGAGGAAGTGTCCACACACGTGAGTGCGTACCTTAATATGGAAGATCGCATGAAGAGATTTATATCTTTGAGTTTTGATAAATTACCTTGCCACCTACGCACATGCTTTATCTATCTAGGGACGATGTTTCCTGAAGACTATGAGATTCCAGCATCAAAATTGATCCTTATGTGGATCGGAGAAGGTTTCATACAACACATTGATGATTATAGCTTGGAGGAAATTGGGGAAAAATATTTGGAGGATCTTATCAACCGAAGCATGGTGAGAATTGAGAAGATTAAGACGAACGGTAAGGTTAAGACATGTCGGATTCTTGATGTCCTTCGTGAATTCTGCCGAACTAGAGCGGGAACTGAATATTTCTTCCAAGATATCAAATCTATAGACAATGTTCATAACTTGACTAATTGTCGTCGTCTTTCTGTTCATTCCAATTGCTCGAGTTTTATCTCTTCAAAACCTTGTGCTCCTCTTGTCCGCTCATTTGTTTGTTTCTCCAACTATGAATACATCTTGCCCTTAGAAAACATTCCACACATCCTCAAAGCTTTCAAATTGGTGAGAGTTTTAGATGTCAAACCTATTAAATTCCCTAAAGTTAACAGTGACTTGTTCCAGTTAGTTCATGTAAGGTATATTACCCTCTCATTCGATTTGTCTACTCTTCCTTCAAAATTTAGCCAGCTTCTAAACCTGCAAACTCTTATAGTAGACACATCATCTAAAACTCTTAAAGTTGAAGCTGATATATGGAAGCTGATTCACTTAAGGCTTTTTTAAGACAAATGTTTCTGCTACGTTACCGAACCCAAGTAAAGATAGCAAAGGTAAGGAACTTCAAACACTCGGCACAATTTCAGTGAAGAGTTGCACGGATAAAATTTTTGAACAGGCTTCCAATTTAAAGAAATTAGCAATTCGTGGGCAACTTGCCTTGCTTCTGGAAGGAAAGGAAGGATCTTTTGATAGTTTGGGAAGAATGGACAATCTTGAGAATCTAAAGCTAATAAATGATTTACATCCTCGTCCACCTTCGGAAGGACAACTGAAAGGCCTTCCTCAACTTTATCAATTCCCATCTAGGCTTAAGAGCCTTACACTGCGTGCTACATTCCTTGATTGGAGTAATATGTCTATCCTTGGATTGATGATGAAACTTGAGGTGCTGAAGCTAAAAGATAAGGCGTTTATGGGGAAAATCTGGGTGGCAGATGATGGAGGTTTTCCCAGTCTTGAATTCTTGCACATTGAGGATACAAATTTAGTAGTTTGGGCGGCTTCATCCCATCATTACCCTAAACTTAGAGGACTTGTGTTGCGGAATTGTGGGAAGCTTCTTGAAGTTCCAATTGGGCTCGCTGATATTGAAACGTTCCAAGCATTGCAGTTATACTCTTGTAAATCTGCAGTCATCTCAGCCAAAAGAATTCATGAGGCAAAGAAAAACCATCCACCATTTTCCCTCATTATGAATGAGCAATCTTAACGGGTAAGCTTGCTTTCAAACATGAACTCCTAATGTTAATTTTGTTCTCTAGCATATTTCAAATTCTAAGCTTCTTAATTATGAATTAGGTTTTTTCTTACTTGAGAGCACTACTATTTGAGTATCTTCATGGTAACATGTATGCTATATAAGAGAGAGATACTGGATTACGGAAAGAGAATGTGGAATTTGCTAATCCAAATTGTGGTGATCTCAATATGTTGCAACTTGAATTCTTTTTCTAGCCATTTGCAACCTAATTTTTATTTTTATGTATACTTCGTGTGCCAACCTTTATAATTGGCCAAAATTTTCATCAACCGTTGATCATGTTTAGCTATTTTTGTTGTTTTATGGTGATGACGCATAGATAATACCATATCTCCTAGAATGCTCTAGTTTATTATTTTATTCCAATAATTAGCTTATAACTAGCAGCCCTTACCATGAATTATTGTAAACAATTCTAGTTAGATGAAATCTATATTCATGATATGGAAAGCGTTTAATTAGATTTAAGTAGAAGTCATCGATATGTTCCTTATGTGGGATCAAATAATAAGCAATGCTCCTTATGTGGGATCAGAATGAATTACCAATCCTAAATAGACAAAAATAACATTACTAATCTATATTTGATGTATATCTTGGTCAAATCAAAATAGTGGCAGCTGGGATTTTTCTTTTAGCTCGTTCTCGCTCTTTTCATGGTTAAAAATTCATGTCGATGCGTGATACTTTTTCTGCAAACAAAAAATCTCAAGGATTTTATTCTGAAAGTTCTGATTATATATATTTTTATCTCAATGTTGATATTCTGTAGTTAAACATTTAAAGTTTGCAGGGGTACCAAGCAGAGCTGGTGTCCGGCTTGCTTGCTTGAATAACTGCTGCCCTTCAAAACATTCTACTTCTCTTGGAACAAACAACGAACTTATTACGTTTGTTAGGCTGTGTGTTGAACGATCAATCAGTTGTTAATTTCTTTTTCATGTATGCGTGGATCAGGAAATTTGTATTTGTAATTATATTTAGTATAACTTTATTATTGTTTTTTCTTTTGTATGATAAAAATCGCAGCGACTAACAAGCTAAATAGAGTGCTATCTTAGGACCAAGTGCTATAGTACCTATTAGCACAAGGTAGCTCCGCCAGTGGACACAGACCGAACAAATGGTAATGATCATTGATCAAAAAAGCAAAAACACATTAATTTAATTTCCATCAACCATATAGGTGGATCAGAAAAACAGTGTAGGTGAGATTAATATTTTAAAAGTAGAATTGAGTAACGTCAAGTGACCTCACTCCATTGTGTATGCCTTTGTTATAATCCATGGATTCGAATTTTGACTGGTGAAATTCAGTGAAAAACGAAAGAACAATTGCAGAGAAATGAAAAGGAAAAGATGATTTATTCCATGATTAAAACTTGAGATACAAACAGAGAGTACGGCTTCTATTTATACTGTGCTAACCAACTAAACAAGTAGAAGACGTGTTTGAGTTGATAACAACTTTATTAGTCAAACACGCCTCTATTATTGACCTTACGATTATTTCCTATCGGACGGCTCCGTCTTCAGCACTTGAAACTTAATTCCCGCTCCTCCAGCTAACTCCATAACCGTCTGCAACTAAGTAACTAACTCCAACTAACTCCATTTCTTCAACTATCAACATCCCCCCTCAAGATGGAGCCGATGAACATCAACGAGGCCCATCTTGGACAAAAGCAACCGAAAACGGGGTCCAGGCAGAACTTTAGTAAACAAATCAGCGGGCTGCTGAGAAGTATGGATGGACAGAGGGTTGAGGAAACCAGATTTGTAGCAATCACGAACCACATGACAATCAATGTCTAAGTGTTTCGTCCTCTCATGGAAAACTTGATTCTTGGTAATATGGATGGCGGCAGCATTGTCACAATGGAGCGCAATGGGAAGAGGAACATCCACCTAAAGATCCTTAAGGACATAAGAAAGCTACATAAGCTCCCTCACTGTGGACCCCATGGCCCTGTATTCGGCTTCAGCAGTGGAGACAGACACGGTGGATTGTTTCTTGCAGCGCCAAGAGACAAGAGAATCACCAATGAAAAACAAAATCCGGTGAGAGAACGCCGGGTAGTGGGACAAGTCCCCCAATCAGCATCAGCAAAAGCCTGCAAATGGAAAGAATGCTGATGTGAACGCAGAAATAGTCCAAGAGAGGGACAGCCTTTGAGGTATTTAAGGACATGGACAGCAGCATTCCAATGGGTGGAGCAAGGTTTGGCCACAAATTGACTCAGCTGTTGAGTGGCATGAGTCAGATCAGGCCGTGTGAGGTTAAGATACAAAAGTTGCCCCACTAAGCGACGGTATGGTTCTGGATCCTGCAGCAAAGTAGAATCTTGAAAGGACAGATCCACTCCTTGAGGAAAAGGAGTAGCGGCTGGCTGACAACCTAGAAGACCAGCACGGTCAAGCATATCCAACACATATTTTCTTTGATTCAAGTATAAACCTTGTTCCCCTTGTGCAATCTCCATCCCTAGAAAATACCGAGCAACGCCTAAGTCTTTAATGGTAAATTTATGATGTAAGTAGGTTTTCAAATCCGAGATCAAAGAGAGGGAAGGTCCAACAAGCAGGATGTCATCAACATAAACCAAAATAGCCATAAACTGACCACCTATCCCCATAGTAAATAGACAGTTATCATTTGCTGACTGATGAAAGCCATAAGCAAAAAGAGCCTTACATAACTCACTATTCCATTCGCGGGAGGCCTGCTTTAACCCATATAAACTTTTAACAAGCTTGCAAACCTGTCCAGGTGCAGCTTTAGAATAACCTTGAGGCGGCAACATGTAGATATCATCTGTAAGAACACCATGCAGAAATGCATTGTTAATATCCACTTGATGAATATTCCATTGTTTCTGAGCTGCTAAAGCAAGTAAAACACGAATGGTGACATGCTTAGCAACAGGTGAAAACACTTCTTCATAATCAATACCAAATTCTTGTTTGTAGCCCTTAGCCACTAACCGAGCTTTAAACCTTTCAATAGTCCCATCAGCAAGTAATTTCACTTTGTAAACCCATTTCGATCCTATTGCATGTTTACCTTCAGGCAATGCAACCAGTTCCCAAGTTTGGTTTGCCTCCAAGGCATCCAACTCAACCTTCATGGCCTCAGTCCATTCAACAAATCTGCTGGCTTCTCTATAGCTGGAAGGTTCTTGTAGACTGCTGACTCTGGTGAGGAATGTAGTATATGTAGGCTTGAAAATGGGGGAAAGAGAAAAAGGGAAGGTAGGAGGAGTAAGGGATGATGGAACTGAGGACAGAACAGATGGAGTAATGTGGCTAACAAAATCAGTTAGCCAAGTAGGAGGTTTTGTATTTCTTTTGGGTCTGGCAGTGATGGCTGGGATGTGTTGCTCAGAAGAGGAGGGATCTGAACTAGTTTCAGTAGTAGAGGATGTATTTGAAACATCAGAAATTGGATGAGGAGTCTCAGAATGAGAAGGAGTATCAGTTGGGGAACTAACAGAGTCAGCAATAGGAGAATCAAATTTATCAAAAGTGATAGGCTCAGGATCAATTGTGGAAGTAGGAGAAGCATTTCCTGAAGAGGAGGCATCAGCATCAGAAGAGAATAGAAAAATATGTGGGAAAACTTTAACATCCCTGGATATTATAAGCTCCTTACTTTCAAGATCAAGCAAAGTGTACCCTTTGTGATCAGCAGCTAGTCCAAGTAAAACACACTTAGAACCCCTTGTATCAAACTTCCTTTTGTGAGGATTTGTGTTGGCTGCAAAAACCAAACACCCAAACGGCTTAAGTAGTGAAAGATCAGCAATCTCTCCATGAAGACAAAAGAAAGGTGTTTGCCATTTTAGCACAGAACTAGGCAATCGATTAAGTATCCAAGTAGTAGTTAAGATAGAATAGGGCCAAAAATATTCTGGTAATTGGCTTTGAAACATTAAGGCTCGTGCAACTTCCAATAAAGATCTGTGTTTTCTTTCAACAATACCGTTTTGTTGAGGAGTGTACACGCAGCTTTTGATGTGGATAACCCCTCTTGATTGGAACAGCCTCTGAGTTTGTTGATTAACAAACTCAGTCCCATTGTCTGTTTGGATCTTCTTTATCCTTTTCCCATACTGAGTTTCTACCATTCTGAAGAAGTTGTCCAGGAATTTATGCACCTGCAGCTTGGACTGTAAGAGATATGTCCAGGTTGTCCTGTTATAATCTTCAACAATTGTCAAAACAAAAGTAGTGTTAGTAAAATTTTCTATGTTGCAAGGCCCCCACAGGTCGGCATGAATAAGGTCAAAGAGTCCACGGCTCCTTTGTCTAATGTTTGGAAATGGATCTCTGCACTGCTTGGCTTGGTGACAAACTGCACAATATTTTAAAATCTCATGTGCTTCCTTCTCACATAATCCTGCTAACTGTGGTAAGTTCTTGAGAATTGTATAGGAAGCGTGCCCCAACTTGATGTGCAAGTCCAAAATACTCTCACTTCTAGACTGAGAAACTGAATTAACTTGCTGTAGTCCTCTGTCTGGATTCAGGATAAACAGTCGGCCTATGGCCTCTCCCATTCCAAGGATGTGATCATTACTCAACCTCTGTATAAGGCAGTGTGATGGGTAGAACACACATTTCAGCCCTAGATCATTGTTGAGCTGATATGTAGAAATCAAATTGTGAGTAAACTCAGGCACATACAACACCTCTTCTAAAACAAGATCAACACTCAAATGAACCGTTCCCACTTTATAGATTGTCTGTACTGAACCATTTGGTAGAAAAATCCCTTGCGGTCTAGATAGATCATGTATGTTAACCATTAGTTCCTCATTGCAACAAATATGCGCGCTTGCCCTAGAATCCATAATCCAGACTCTTTCCTTTCTTAAATTTCCAAAGATGCTGAAAGCACAGTGCCTCTCCATTTGGTTTAATGGAGTATAAGTCTCCACATGGTTGGCAAAGTTCAGTTTCCCTAATCCCTTGAGATTGTTTAACGCTCTTTCAAAATCAGACATAAGCTGCCCAACATTAGACTGACCTCCATTCCCATCGTTCGTTGTTAGAGTTTCTGATTGAGCAACATAGTTCACTTGACCCTTTCCTTTCTGATCTTTTAACTTTTGAAACCATTCCGGTATACCATGAAGTTTGAAACACTCCGACTTCTCATGCCCCATTTTCGCACAATGAGAGCACTTGAGACGTTTTCTGTCCTCCTTACTAATTCTAGGCCTAAATCCTCCTGTTTTCTCCTTCATTGGGTTCATCTGACCCCCTTTATATCCAACATTCATAGCAGTTTGATCAGAAACTGTATATGGTTGAACAGAGTCTTGAATACTTGCAACATTCATAGCATTCTGCTCAGTTATATGAGTATGTGATGAAGATACCTGTCTTTGGCTTTCATCTTGTACGAGCATAGCGTATGCTCTGGTCATGGTGGGTAGAGGCTCCATTAAAAGTACTTGAGATCGAACATTATCATAGGTATCATTTAAACCAAGCAAAAACTGCATCAGTTTTTCTCCTTCATTGATTGTATTAAGCCTCAACTCAGCATTACAAGTACAGGCAGCAGCCGCTGCACAATTACATCCAGTAGGAGGCACCAGTAGTTTTAACTCATCCCAAACCATGTTCAAGTGGTTATAGTACATAAGCACCGATTGATTTCCTTGTACATAGTTAGATAGATCTTTCTTCAGTTTGAAAATTTTAGGGCCATTACTTTGGTCAAATCGCCTTTTTAATTCTCCCAAAGTTGGTTGGAATTTTCCATTAGCAGAAAAAACTCACATAAATGCGGAGCTATGCAATTTGTAATCCATGAAGTAACATGAAAATCAGCTTGCTCCCATACGCTATGGTCAGGGTGATTCTCAGGTGGTTTAGGGAGAGTACCTTCTATGAAGACTAATTTGTTCCGTCCAGCAAGCGCTCGGCGTACTGCTCTGCTCCATGCGTAATAATTCCCTCCGTTGAGCATCGCACTC
>JAPVEC010000180.1:0-25000 GCA_028984105.1 Lavandula angustifolia
ATGCAAAACTCAGAATCAGCTAAGATGATGATTGTGTTGATGACACTAAGTAGTCACATGTCTAGTATTAAATGCTTTTAGATTAATTTTATCATTACAATCATTGATCAATGTTTCCAATTCCTTTGTCTGTTTTCTTCTTGCATTGTTAAGTTGATGTATCAGGCTTTGCCCAAATTCTTGTTTTATATCAGTTAGAAGAGTAGAAATATGAAATTTCTATTCTGGAAATCTCCTGCAGAATAGTATATATCTATAGTCACTATGTTACACAATTAGCTCCTTGGGTTGAAATACATATATGTATACAGGAAAAACTAATTTTTGAACCAATTATTTTGTTTAGGGATAACGGAAATGGAGGCAGATTTCCGTGATAAAGTGAAGGATCAATTACAAGATCCTGAAATTGAAGATAAATTTTCAGACTGCATTCGCTCCTTTAAAAGCAAGTTTTTCGATGCAGCCCAATTCCGAATGCTGGTGATCTTCTCTCCTATGACTACATTTCTTTGTCGCTCTCAGCATCTTGCTATCTCGACTGTGTAATTCACTATTTCTGCTTGTGAACTATGTCAATGAGCTTGTGTAATCTTCTTTTAAGTTAAAAGGTCTTCCAAATTACTATTATTTCGGTAAAAAGTTGTTTGCTACTAATCGAGCATCTTGCACATGGATCCAATTTTATTGCTTCAGAAGTAAACTTGGATGAATCTCATCCCCTAAAATTGAAGGAGAGTTTAAGTTTCGGGCTTTCCACTCTGATAATATGGAATGCTTGTTGAAAGAGATTGAGGAATGCCTGATAACTAAGCTAATGCATTTTAAAAGACTCATCTTGTTATGGTACTTCTATGACTGACCTCTTGGTTCAACTAACCCTGATGGGCATTTTTATCATGTCAGGTAACTAGCTTGCTTGGAACACATAGATATGTTTCTGAGGCGTGTGAAGCTTTTATAACTTACATCGAGAGGAACGGTGAGCAATTATTCTAGTAGCTGCTAGCAAAAAGTAGTTTCAAATTTCTCTTGTTACCGTGGAAAACTAGTGAATTTACCACTTAACAGTACTGCATATTGCTCATCCTTTTAGTGTTTCCACCAAGATAATTTCATCTCCATCTTTCTAATGAAATGCGTTAAAGAAGATTCATCTATCATGCTTATAGGTTCGATTTGTCAGAACCATGATACTTATCATACTGGAAAAACTTTTTTGCAAAACATTTATATGCATTAAAAAGGATGTTTAAACTGTTATCAAATTTTCTTATTTCAGGAAGCTTGCGGAACAGTAAGTTAGTGTTTAGACCTTTAAAGGTAGATAGAGATGGGGATGATCATGACCGGGAAGACCGGGAGAAAAATAAAGATCATGATTTCAGAGAAAGGGACATACACGATCGAGGTCTTCCCTTAAACACTAAAGACATCATTGGACAGAGGATGCTTTCATATGCAAGTAGAGAGAAGTTTATGTCGAAATCCATTCAAGACCTTGATCTATCTAACTCTGACCGCTGCAGCCCAAGTTATAGACTTCTTCCAGAGAATGTAGGTTTACTTATTTTACTATACGTAATTGAGTATTCTTGGTATTTTACTTATCCCCAGGCATTTTGATAAGGCAGTACCCAGTTCCATCAGCAAGCTGTAGAACAGAAATTGGTGCCAAAGTACTGAATGATTACTGGGTGTCCTTTACTTCAGGAAGTGAGGACTACTCGTTCAAACATATGCGAAAAAATCAGTATGAAGAAAGCTTGTCCCGATGTGAGGATGATAGGTAAAAAATTCAAAACTGTGCCTGGTGTTTGTCTCTCGGGTTGACTGCTTGTCGGACGTATTTCCATCTATCTAATGTCTGATGTTTCCGCGTCTTTTCGGGTATTAGTCAGTCATTTAAGGATAACATATTTTTTCTCTAGTCGTATTTTTTTACATGGAATGTGTATAGGCAGCTAAGAACGGTCGAGTGATGTTTGGAGATTAAATGGATGTTTAGTGATTCCTTGAATTGTCAAAAAGTGATCTTATGTTCTTCCAGGTTTGAACTCGATATGTTGTTGGAATCGGTAAATGCAACGACCAAGCGTGTTGAAGAACTTTTAGACAGTATGAATGCTCATGCATATAAAATGGAAACCACATTTTCTATTAAAGATCATTTGTCAGGTATAGTATGTTTCTAGCAATTCCGTCATAATATATATATATATATTGGTATCCTTACTCTTCCTTTTTCTGTTCCAGTACTTCACATGCGGTGCATTGAACGTTTATATGGTGACCACGGGCTTGACGTGATGGATGTACTAAGGAAAAATGCCCCTCTTGCCCTGCCAGTTATTCTAATGCGGTTGAAGCAGAAACAAGAAGAATGGGAAACATGCCGTGCTGATTTTAACAAAGTTTGGGCTGAAATTTATGCTAAGAATTACCATAAGTCACTTGATCATAGAAGCTTTTATTTTAAGCAGCAGGATACAAAGAACTTGAGTGCTAAAGGTACTAGGCTAATGTTATTAACTTGATTTAGAAGGATAAAGCTTTTACTTTGCCTTTTAGTAATTTTGTTGAATGACTAATACTCACGAGGCGGAAATTTTGCTCAAAATAGTTGTTTCTCTTTTTCCTCATATTATTCATGTCAGAAACAAGTTTTCCTGACGATCGATTTTGTTTATGGTTTCTTCTATTTAGCATTGTTATCTGAGATCAAAGAGATGAGTGAAAAGAATCAGAATGAAGATGGAACTGTCCTTTCTGTTGCTGCTGGGTATACAGAGCCTACTAAACCTCATTTGGAGTTCGACTATCCTGATGTGGGCATCCATAAAGATATATATCAGCTCATGAAATATTCTTGTGGAGAAGTTTGTACACCCGAACAACGTGACAAAGTCATGAAGATTTGGACTACCTTGCTTGAGCTATTTCTTGGTGTTCCTTCGTCTCCTCCCAGTGCATGGGAGGAAAAACACGCTATAAAGGCTAAAAATCATTCCAACCAAAACTTGGAAGATACTAGTCAAGAGAATAGTAGTCGTGCTGATGAGGTTCCACACTGCAAACCTGCAGACATGTCGAAAAGTGGAGACGAAGACATTCCACCGGAAGATTCCTTTCCCAGCAGAGCGGGAATGGCGTGTGGTAATAACGGGAATGTTAGTGATGATTCTCCTGGTGCAGATAATGTTGGCGATAAAATTGGTTTACTATGTAAAGCATCTCCAACTGCTGCAGGAGAAAATGATGTGAATAAGGAAAATGCTTCAGCCTCATGTCAGGGTAACTTATGTTAACCATTATATTTTCATATCTCATCCTTTTCCAGAGTCTACAGTTTGAATTAGAACAAATTTTCTGTTTATTTGACTTATTGATCCTTTATCAGAAGCCGGCCATACAAATGCAGATTGCGGGATGGAGGTCGTGCCCAGTCAAGAATCCCAGGTAAATTGGGCTATTTTGGTTAAATTGCCTTGTTTAAGTTACTGGTGTGAATAGATAGTTCTGCTTCAATTATCATTTGAACTTCATACAGATCTATTAGATATGGTTTCTTGAGCTGTAAAAAAATTGCGTAGATGTGTATTTAAACCAGATGCTGTGAAGTACAATAAAGATTGCCTTACTGATGCACTTGCAGCTTTTTTGTTTTTATCGACAAGGAAGAGCTGTGTGGCTTTATTAAGTACTCCCTCCGTCCCATTAGTAGTGTTTGGTTTCTTTTGGGCATGGAGATTAAGAAAATGATATTATGTGGTGTATGTTGTTTGATTTTTTCGGTAATTAATTTGTGGCTACAAATTCATTGTCCTTTATAGAATCAAGACGTTACTAACGGGACACCTATTTCGGGAATACAAGACTCTACTAATGGGGCGGAGGGAGTATTATTGAACCAGAAAACAGAAACAGATATTAGTTATACATGTCTGCATGCTGATGCCCATATTTATCATTGACTACTGCAGGAATTGTGATGTTTCCTATCCGTATATTTAGCTTCCAAAACATCATTCAGTGTTTTCCGACAAAATCGAATCATTTAAGCGAATTAGGCTATATGTAATCTTACTGTTACAGAAATGCTCGTCTGCTTTCACTTACCTACCCACATGACATGCTTACCTTTCTAGAAAATAGTTGTTTAGTGTTGCTTTGTCTAATTTCGACATGTTCCGCAATCTGATATAAATGCTTTCGAATTCGTGCAGGATGGTGCTATCATGAAACCGACTACATGTTCAAATGAGATGGTGATGGAAGATTCGAATGCTCAGAAACATCGTATAGAAAATGAAACTCACAGTAAAGGTGAGCAAGAAGAGGGCGGATTATCTCCCAACAGAAATCTAGTTGAGAACAGTTGTGTAGCTTCTCAAAATAGTGAGAACGAAATAGGGGTCGGAGAAATCGGAGAAGATCAAGTGTGCAGTGATGAGGCTGAAGAGGAAACCGATGTTAATGGTGCTGACGAAGGCGAAGAAAGCGGTCATGTCTCATCAGAAAGCGAAGATGCTTCTGAAGAGGGCGACGGTTCAGGAAACGAGTCTGCTGATGGAGAAGAGGGCTCACGTGAAGAGCCCGGTGAAGATGAAGATAACGATGAGAACGAGAAAAAGGATGAGAGTGAAGAAGCGGTAGACTGTTTGCCGGATTCTGATTCTCTTCTAGAGAAAATGAAACCTCTTACGGTGAATGTCCCGCCTGCACTAAAAGGCGAAGAGAAGGATTCGCACATCTTCTACGGAAACGATTCATTCTATTTGCTCTTCCGGCTTCACCATGTAAGGTGTATCTATGGTTGTGTATTATTGAATTTATAGAGCAGTCATTAATTTGATCCTCCTAACACACTGTCCTTGTTTTGCAGATGCTGTACGAAAGAATGCAGACTGCCAAGTTTCATTCATCATCTCCCGAAAATAAATGGAGGGCTTCAAACGACGCACACTCAGAGGATTCATATGCTCGGTAGATCTCTTCTCATTTGCTTGATCCCTTTTATATAAACACTATTAGTTAATCCAAACTCATAATTTTGGAACAGATTCAAGGATGCGCTACACTGTTTGCTAAACGGATCCTCTGATAACGCAAAGTTTGAGGACGAGTGTCGAGCTCTAATTGGTTCACAATCCTACATTCTTTTTACACTAGACAAGCTTATTCATAAACTTGTCAAACAGGTAAGAAGATTCTCTAAAATCTCCCTTTCTCCACGTTCGAGTCTGAAGTTTTTTACTAGAAAACCTGTCCGTTGAATTTTCGACAGTTACAATTAATTGCAAGTGAGGAGATGGACACTAGACTCCTCCATCTCTACGCATACGAAAGATCAAGAAGTCCCGAAGCGTTTGCTGATTTAGTCTACCACGAAAATGCCCGCTTTCTTCTTCTGAAAGATAACTTATACCGAATAGAGTTTGTAGGTTCTTCTTCCTTTTGCTCTGTTTCATCTTTTGAAATTTAGTGATGTCTTTTTTGTTTCTCTATAGTCTAACTCTAACACATAACTATGAACTACTGCAGTTGCCTGGCTCATTGCGTTTGACCGTGCAGTTGATGAAAAACGAGCGCGATAAACTTGACCCAATCGCTGTCTCTATGGACCCCTACTTTACGTCCTATCTAAACGACGAACTTCTCTTGGCTCCCGAAAATGAAACACCTGGGGTATTCTTGAAGAGGTATACATGATGTGACAAAAGTTGTTTAGTTTATTATAAGTCCTTCCAAATGTTTTAATCCTTCGCTCCATCTGCAGAAGTAAAACTCTATATTCAAGCGAAGACGAATACTCTGATACGGCGAAAGTCATGGAAGGACTTGTTATTCATAATGGTTTGGAAGTGAAGGTGAACTGCAACTCTTTGAGGGTAAGCCTTCTCTTATTCCTTCATTACTGCAACTTCACTTTTTTAACTCTTCCGTCCTGTTATTGTTGGTCACTTTCTTTTTCAGCGGAAATTAAGAGAGTGAATGATAAAGTATGAGAGAGGGGTAAATAATAAAGTAGGAGGGAGAAGATGAGAGATAAAAGATGATAAAGTAGAAGAGAGAAGATGATAAAGTAGGAGAGATAATGGTAATTATTTTACAAATTTGAAAAGTGGACCATTATTAGTGGGACGTCCCAATCGGGAAAAGAGACCAACAGTAGTGGGACGGAGGTAGTATCAACTAAGCTATATGCGGTCGGTTACTGCAAGTACATTTTTGTTCTGATCTTTTTACCGGCTTATTACTTGGCGTGATTTTAGATGTCCTATGTGTTCGACACGGAAGATTTCGTGTATCGGCCAAGAAAACGCAGGAGGGCTCTGTACGGGGGTGGTGCTTCTGATGAGGACGGTTGTGCACTTGTGGCCAAACGTCGCGAGTTGATGTCTAACTGGCTTTCGACTCGTCTGGCTGAAGCGTGAAGGTAAATATTGCAGTCTCATATCATGTCTGGTAATGGTTATAGAAGTAGACTAAGCTTCCTAGCTAGCCCTTCAATAAAGGTGGAAGTAATGTAGAATGGAGAACTATTTATCCCCCTTCATCCTCACTAAATGTGAAATAAGGTATAAATAGCAGAAATAAAATTACTTATTTTTTTTAATTGTTAAATATTCCATTTTGATTAATCAGTCTTAATTATCTTGTCCAATTTCTTCTTTAGTAAATTGTTATATTTAATTTTTTATAGGACCGCAACTTTACACCACTCTACACATAATTAGTAACTTTCATTAAAAATCGCGTCACAATTAAAGTGGACAAAATAATTGAGACGAAGGCAAGGTAAATACGTGTAAGAATGGCAAATAAGAATTAAATATATATATTTTTTCTAGTTTATATAAACAAAATCCTAACAATGATATTGATCTATTGTATACTAATAAAAAAAATCCATAAACTACCTCCCAAGTAGATGCAAATATCAACACCAAAGGAATATAATACTCACTTCAATAGTTCAGTTTCTTTTCGGTATGGAGATCTATTCCATTAATTTAGTTTTTTTTTTGTGCAAAAGATTAAGAAAATTGTTACGTGTAAAGTAATTTAAAGAAGTGGACCATTAAAATATAGTATTAAAATATTATTTTAAATTAAACCTGAAAAAAATTGGACTAATAGAGTGGACAGAGGGAGTAACAATTAAATAACTTAGGCAAATTCGTAATTAGAAATTAGTATAAACACACAATTAAAATTGAGATTTCTCGAATTCTTTTCCAAATTACTAAGTTCGGGTTCGAATTCAATTACAAGTAAGAAAAATATAGTGAATTATTAAAGCGAGATGGTCTGAAAAAAAAAATGAATTAATAGAAATGGATGGAGGAAGTAACAGCTAAGAATTCTCGATTTTTTTTCCCAAATCAGTAAATTTCGAACTCGAATTCAATTTTAAGGTGAAAATGAAGACCCCTCTAATTCTTTTTCATACGGCGAATGGCGCGTTTTCCTTTAGTTTAGGGTTTTGATTTTTGAACCGGAGAAAGGGGAATTGCAATCCTGCATCCAAATTTCATCACCAAAACCACCGCATGAAAGCTTCGATTTCGTGAGTGATTACCGAAGATTCCGAGCATTCGATCGAGAATAGCAAACGAAAATGTCATTCTCATTCACCCCTCCGCAGCAGCAACAACAGCAGCAATCGTTGTTCCAGTCCCCTTTCCAACAATCATCGCCGTTCCAACCCCAACAGCAGCAGCAACAGCAACAGCAGCAGCAATCTCCTTTTCAGTTGCAAACGCCGCAGCAGCAACAACAACCGCAGCCACAACCTCAGCCGCAGCAGCAGCAACAGCAACATCAACCGCTCTATCTTTTCACGAATGATAAAGTCCCCGCTACTTACGGCACCAAGTGGGCTGATCTCCATCCCGATTCGCAGAAAGCTCTGCTTCAAATTGAGTAATTTTCGTTTTTCTTCAGCTTTTCGCTTGGTTATGTTGGTTTTCCCCTTTAGCATTTGCTCTATTAGGGTTAATTATGATTTGAGTTTTGTGTGGATGTAGGGAGAGGATATTGGAGTACAGAGACGAGAGCCAGAGATTAGATCAATGCAGTAGGCTTTATGATTCGTCTTCCGCTAACAACGGATTTGAGCTTGATGCCAGTTATGTTGTTCAGGTTCATATTATGCTTTCTCTTATCTACTCAATTTATTTATTAGAGTTTCTTGTGTAAGTGTCAGTCTATTGATTAATTAAGCACATTATAAGTATTTATGACATGATTTCTCAGGAACTTGGTGGAATTACCATAGCTGTGGATAGGCAGAAGGCAACTCTGCAAGAGCTCATGAATGTTGCGAAAGAAATGCTACGAAACACTGAAGTAGCTGTTCGATCTTTTATGATGTTACAGCCCAGGTTTCTTAACCCAAATAGAGCGGGTGCGAATGCACTATTGCAGCCTTCTGGAGCAGCTGCCACTCAAACATCAAGTGGCCAGCCTGCAAACTCTATGATTCCAGTTCTTGATTTCTACAGCGGGATACCAAAGAAGCCGTCGCCCTATTTGCAGCAAACTGTTGCCAGATTTGAGAAGGATATTTCCAATTGTCGTCAGTGGATTGAAGAATTAGAACAGTTGCTAGTTGTAGACTCTGGAAGACATTCTTTCAATTCGAGTTCTTCACTGTTGCAATCTCTGCCTAAAGTCATGGGGAACGTTCATGACTTCTTTGTCCATGTTGCAGCAAAGGTAAAAGTTAATGTGTTTGGTGGTATTTGTTTATCGTATAACGCTGTTCCTCCTAGTCCTATCAGCATCGATTTTTATTTCCTTGGTTATGACTGGTAAATAATGTATGCTCAGTAGTGTAACTTTCTTGTCATTTCTGCTGTGTATCATCGATATTGGGTCTTATTTGCCTTTTGTGTTGGTTCATTTTTTCCTTCACTCAGTTTGAAGTACAGGAATATGTAGTGTTCACTCAAACCAATCTGGAATTGAATGTCACACACCATATACTTAAAAGTTCTTTTCCCTTTCCTGCAAGTAAAGACCAGTTGTTTCTAATAATTCTTTTAACGAGGGTAATGTATCCTGTACATGAAAAGCAGTTGAGCAATTAGTCAGTCACATTCACTTTGTGTAAGTCGAATAGGATGCACTCACTTTAGCCCTTTCATGCTTCTTTTTCACATTTTCTCCCTTGAGTTTGTCAACAAATTTGAAGCCTAGTAGTTTCAAGCTGATTTATGTCTTGTTCTCAATCACATATTATCACGTTTTTCTGGATATATAAAATAATCAACTCTGAGTGTCTTTTGAAGTATGTGTTAAAACTCCAGTAGGATTATTCCGTGCTTTATTAAGTTGTCTTCCCGTGCAAGAGGGCTTCAATATTCAAGTTGTTTTTGCTTGGACTGCTGTTCTGTTATTTGGAAATGTCAAATGTGCTACTGGTTTAGAATTGCATACATGATTGCCCCTTTATGAGCTCTCCTGAATGATTGTGCAGGTGGAAAGCATTCATCAATATATTGAATCTATGAGAACAGCATATCTTGCTGATCAACGCCGTCGAGGAGAGGAGAACAACCCATTTCTTGAGGCTGATAGGCGAGAAACAGCGAAACAAGAGGCTGTTTCTCGGAGGGTTCATCCAACTATACATTTACCTGTAGTTCCACAACAAACTGGTCAGTCTACTGGACAATTAGCTCTGCCAGCTGCCACCGGAGCATCAACTTCAACAAACACGGCAAGCTCCACTCCGGCACCAGCATTAAGTGGAAGTGGATCCCTGCTCTTTTCCACTCCAGTTGCTGCCTCATCAACACCTTCTTTGTTCTCTACGCCCAGCGCTTCAGCCCCATTCTCGTCTTTGTTAGGAACTGGCGCTCCTTCACAATCATCTTCCTTTAGTTCATTATCTGCTTCATCAGCCGGCTTTGGTATTTCGACTCCCTTGTTTAGTTCAACCCCTGCTGCTGGGGCCTCAACCTTTTCAACACCTTTTGGTACCGGTAAGTTATCAGTTCTAACCGTGCATTAAGATTTCTGTGCATTAAGTAATGAAGGATTACAAACCCAACAAGTAACTGGTGTGGGACGGGTTTTTCCTTCTGTGGTGTAGGGTTGGTGCATAAGTCTCGTTAAACGCTGGATTGCAACCAATACTTTTTGTTCTCAACTGCTTAAACTTATTCTTCCCCAACCCACCTCTTTCTGATGCTTGTTATTGATGTATGCTTGATTTGGTCAGCCAACATATGATATTGAACTAAATGTTGTAGTCTTTTGAGTCAAGATACTCCAAATGCTTTCCCTCGGCTGTTTTCTTGACCAAGATCAAGCTTAGTCCTGCATAGTGATATCATCCATCTCTAGAAGATGGCATCTGATAAGTTATACATCTAGGATCAATAGTCCCTCCATCCCATTCCAATTGTCCAGTTTATTTTCAGAGATTAAGAAAGTTGTTTGTGTGTGGAGGAGTAATATAGTAGTGGGGTCTTACTAAATTATGTAGAGTATTATTTTACTAAAAAAAGCTAAGTGGACAATTAGAGTGTTACATCCCGTAAAGTATTTCTGGACAATTGGAGTGGGACTGAGGGAGTATATATTACACAAATAGTAACGCCATATGCAACCATTTTCTTGTCATGCTTTTTATGTTCTTTGTTCATTCTGAGTAAACCTCCTTTATTTTGTGAATAGGAGCTGCAATGGGATCAGGAGCAAGCTTCGGAACTGCTTCGGTAAGTAACTCGACTTTCTTAAAACAAAACACCTCCCTCCCTCCCAAATCTTGTTCATAAACAATGCTTTCATCACTATACATCAGAATTAGCTCTACACAATTGTATATCCATGTTATTTCATTTGTACTACTTGGTTGAGAGATTTCTGAACATGTTGCGTACCCAAATTTCCTGCAGAAGGCGAGAGCTAAAAGTCGATCCGGGCGTCGCTAGTCAAGAACAAGGCATCCACCTTATACCTCTTCTCTTCCATTGGAAATCAGAATTGCTTAAATGTTCATTCTCGAAGAAAGTAATCTAGCATCATTAGTTCTTGTTCATCTTAATTAGTAGCACTTTCCTAGCCTCTAAATAGAGGCTACTCAGTTGAGATTCTTGCTTCACTTTTAACCTTCATAATAATATATTTGTGATTGAGCAGTGCTTCAAATAGTTGTGTTCTATTCTCTCGGATTTATTCCTATTCATTTAGCGTTTGCTATTATTATGACTTACAATGGATGAATCGAGTTTGTAATCGATTATTTGTAGCTTCTTATATCTAGGAGAAATTATCCTTTAGGTGCTGGCAAAATCAATTGCTAACAAAAATCTTTGAGATAATTGGCTCTGGTTGGGAGAGTTTATTAATAGTTTATTTTAATTTATTCTAGGAAATAAGCACTTTTAGGTGCTTTCGGAAGAGCTTATAAAAATAATTTATATTGATTATTTTTTTCATAAGCTGATAGGAATAATCATAAGCATTAATTCAAACTGTTCCAAACAGGAATTGAATTCACTCAAGCTTTTTTCATGTCATGTGTATATTAATGAAGTCATCCGGTAACTTAATATTTATTCCATCTGTCCCATCAAAGTTGTCCACTTTCGCTGCGGTTTTTAAGGAAAGTTGTTGATATGTGTAGAGTTGTGGTTCCTCAAATAAAGTATTTGTAATAATTTGCTAAAAAAAAAGAAATCGGACAACTTTAATGGAACGGCACAAAAATATATGGTGAACAACTTTAATGGAACGGAGAGAGTAATACAGATGACGTGCATTAAAAAATCTCTCCGTTAACTCAACCGGGATCCGCTATACAATGTCCTCTATTACGGTTGGCATCAAATTCGCGAACAAACGACTCAACTCGCCTTTCACCTCACCGTATCCCTCGTCTACCTGCTCGCCCGCACAGAAAACACGAACAACATTCCGCACCTCAATCCAGCTCAACCCGGGGTCCTTCCCCAACGCCAACGCCCTCATCTTCCTCCTCGTCTCGACAACATCCTCCCACCTCCCTGCAGCAGCATACAATTTACCAAGCAGCACATTTGCAGCACTATCTTCAGCATTACTCCTCAAGATCTGCTCAGCAGCATGAATCCCTTCTCTCACATTCCCATTCTTAACACAAGAACTCAAAACAGTTCTCCATGATTCCAAATAATCATTAGCAAAAGGAGACTCAACAATCAAATCCTCAGCCTCCTCCCACTTCCCACCTCTACTCAACAAACTTATCATGCATGAATAGTGCTTACTCCCAACTCTCAATCCCCTCTCCTTCATCTCCCTCCAGAAGAATCTAGATTCTTCCACTAATCCACAATGGTTACAAGCAGCTAGAAGGGAAAGAAACGTCACACTATCCGGGCTTAACCCGCGCTTCAGCATGGCGAAGTACATCTGAAACGCCTCCTTAGCCTTCCCGTGATGACCAAATCCGGTAAGCAAAGCGTTCCAACACTTCAAATCAGAGATATTCAGACACGAGAATGCACACGTGGCTGCTCCGAGCTCTCCATTTTTAGCATACATATCAACCAAACTACTCTGCACCCAAACTTCATTACTATTTCCACTCTTTAACACAAGAGAATGAATCATCTCCCCTTGTGTTAAAGTCACAAGATCCGCACACGCGGCTAAAACGCTACTAAGAACGAAACTATCAAAATGCAAACCTTCTTTAGACATTTCATGAAAAAGACTCAATGCAGCCTCACTTTCACCTAACCGAACGTACCCCGAAATCATGTCCGTCCATAGGACTGTATCTTTATACACGAAAGAAGCGAAAAGCTTCTGAGACGAGACTAAATCATCATTGTTGAAGTACATTGTTAAGAGATTGCTAGCAACGTATCCACTGCTCGTGAGACCTAATTTCTCGGTTTGAGCATGGAGGGCCTTTCCGTAACCATAAGTAGAAGCAATAACAGCTGCATAAGTATACTCATCCGGTTTGAGAGGAGATGATTGCTTAAGCCTAACAAACATCTCCATAGCCTTCTTCCCATCTCCATTCTCTGCAAATCCACCAATCATGGAGTTCCAAGAAACTAAATCCGGGTTCCGAATTCTGAGAAAAACATCATATGCTGAGCTAGTGTCTCCACAAGTGCAATACATATCAAGAAGTGAGTTATGCAAGGGTAAATCAGTCCAAGTCCCTGATGTAAGAACATGGGCATGCATGACTTTTCCAGTATCATAATCTTGCAACTTGGCACAAGCATTCAATACTAATGAGTATGTGAAATTGTTAGGTTTAGCCTCATCATACAACATGCTTTGAAAAAGATCAAGGCTTTCAAGAATCTTCCCATTCTTGATACAGCCAGATATAACCGAGTTCCAAGCTATTTCATCTTTCTCCTTCATCTGGCTAAAGACTCTCCGAGCGGAATTCACGTCGTTACACTTCGAATACATCCCGAGTAAGGATGTTTGGACTCGTACATTATCCAAGAATCCAAATTTCACACAATGAGCGTGGATTGAATAGCCAGCTACCATATCTCCAACAGCAGCAGAAGCCTGCAGGAGGCTTGCAATGGTGGACTGATTCGGCACGTGTTTTTCACGCGCTAATTGATCGAAGAGGTTGAATGCCAAATGAGCATGATGAGGACTACGAGAATAGGCGGCGATCAGGGCGTTATAAGAGACGATGCTTCTGTGAGGCATTTTGTCGAACAGGTGGTGAGAGACTGCCAAAGACCCGCAGCGAGCGTACATTGAGAGGATGTTGTTTTGTACGAATAATGGGGATTCCGTCTGCGGGAGTGCGGTGGTGAGAAGGAGGGCGTGGAGGCGACGGGCTTCGCGGAGGGAGGTTGCGGCGGCGCATTTCTGGAGAATGTGGGACGCTATGGAAGAAGCTTTATGCGGTGGTGATGGTGGCATAAAAACCTACTTTGCTGCCTTACGTCCACGATGAAAAGCAAAAATAAGAAGAATCCTCCAACTTACTCATCCATAGTTTCTCTTTCTTAATTCTCTCTTTCTCTCTCATTTAATTGTCTCTTCCTTCCTTCGTATTCAGTTTGTTATTTGGAATTTCTTTTCACAAAGAATGCTGGAAAAATCTGTGAAATTGAAAAAATAAAGATTCGAAGCTGGACTGAATTCTTATGAGAGTGACTGAATTTCACTCCATTATATAGAAACTATTGATTGATCGTAGCTTCAACCTTAAACCCAGTACCGTTTGCTGCTCTTGGTTTAGGGGTTTAGGGTTTTTAGGGCTCAGCAGAAACATTGCTTAGATAACATACATATTTTACAATTACGCTAGAAACGGTGGTGCCGCCGTTGACAGAGTGCCGGAAATGAGCGGTCGGCCTGAATCTCTGCGTCTCCGCCGCCTAATAGACGAGTCTCTCCACCGCTTTTCCGTAATCATTCCTTCTTCCGCTTTGTTCCGTCCAACCATTCCTTTGTATATTTATGTCTCTGCTCTGACTAGTTTCAGGACATTGCCTCCAATACTTTGACAGAAGAAATCGAGAAAGACCTTCTAATCGCTCTCTCTCAGGTTTACTGCTCAATCTCCATTGATTCTCTGTTGCTTTACAAATGTTGATTACTGGTTATGTTTGTTGATTACTGGTTATGTTCATCCAATTTTAGGTTTTCAGACAAGTTCAGCAGTTGATAGATGAATCGGGCTCTGATGAGGTTTCTACCCTAATTCTTCACACTGATTTTTTTCCTTTTGGGAAGTTTTCTATTTCTGTGATGAGAAAGATGTTTGTTTGCAGGAGCTTTCGGAAGACCCTTTATCTGATAGTGAATGCTTAATTGATGCAGCTGCACATTCGGAGGATCGACATTGTTTCGTTAACATCATTGGTGACTTGGTAAAGCTTGTTAACCTCCTTAATGATTTCTGATAATGTTTTGATTTGAAGAAGTAACACAAATTGACCTAAACAGCTCAATGTATAGATGTTGATTGAGAAAGTATTCAGTTAAATGTTTCTTGTTCTGTTCTTCAATTTGCAGGTGTTTTTGCTTTCTGTAAACAGCCAATACGCTCAACATTTAACCGGCAACATTCTTGTCGCCATTTCTGAGATTCTTCTCCTTGAATCAGTATGTCATTGGGATTCTCTCTGTTTCCAGTCACCCTTGCTTTTTCTTTCCAATAATAGTATCCTCTCTGCAGGGTGGTGATTGGGATGCATTTATCCATTTGTTGTGCCTTAGCTTAGAATTCGCAATTCGTAACATTCTTAAAGCTTCTCCAATTAGTGCCTTTGGAGACAAATACTTAAATCTCAATCCATCTATAATATCTTCACTGGAGCTGAGATTGAAGAATGCTGATTGGTCTACAGTGGCTGCTATTTCCCGAGTTTTGCGTAATGTACAGAAATATCTGAAGCGAGATTCTGATGACAAATGCTTGGAAGCATACTTGAATCACATGAGCTCTTTACTGATAAACTTCCCATGGGACTTATTGAGAGAGAATTTTGTTTGTCACAAAGAGGTTAACCAATCAAGAGAGATCATAATGTTGTTTGGAAGTTTCATTCAATTAATCTGTTCTTTGGTCTCGCTAAGCAGTTCTCTAGAAGATGGACTTGATTCCGAACAAGCCCTTCGCAGGATCGCCGACCTTGTCCCTAAACTCGCACCGTGGTGCCAGGTCGAGCTTCAGAGTCTCTATCATGTCCGAATATATCATTACTTCAGACACAAAGTGCTGGTAATTTATTTTACTACTGCTAGTACTAATGCATTAGCTTACATGATTGGTCCTTGCTGTGTTCACATGATTAATAACATATCTTTGAAATATTATATATGTTATAGAAAGAGTAAAGTGTTAAGTTTGTTGTTAGTTTAGAAGTCTAATCTTAATGCTTTTCTGATGATTTTATTGTATGATCCTTGTTGTGTTCTGATACAAACCGCGTGGCTCCAACCCCCCCTCCGGAGGTAGAAAAGCAACCCCCCATTCCATGGGGAGGGCAGAGCGAGGGGGAGGGGGAGTCATCCACTGCTGCCCCCGGGCCAGTAGCCATCCGGGGGTTCCTAGAATGCAAAAAAGGAAGAAGAAGGAGGGCAACGGGGGAAGGCCGAGGGACGGAGGGGATGGGGGGAGAGGCGGGAAAATGAAAGGGAGTAAGTAATCCCCTACAGCTTAAGTGAGATAAGCTGCATGAGGAATGAAAAAGTGAATAGGAAAGGTTGGCCAGGACATCATAGTCTTTTGCTACTTATAGGCCATCAGTAAATCCCAAGAAATCTATCTAGTGTTGTTAATATTTTTATCCAATTAAGTAGTGCAGGGAAAGGACTCTTCCTCTTCCCTTTTCGTATTTTGTGAAGTTCTCTGAATATATTAGCTTTCTCTCGATTTTATCATATCTTTGAAGCATATGGATGTTGTTTCAGCAATGAAAGAGCGACTATCTTTAATTTGGCTAACCTGGTAAATTTGGAACATGTAGATGCTAATGGTCAAGCTTAGTACTAGCATCCATATCGGGCAAACTATAAGCACAGCGTGGATGCGTCTCCTGCGCGAGTACTTTGAAGATCTCCTACTGCAACCTATATCTGGAGGTAAACTTGATCAGAATGGCTTTCTTGAAGAGTCACCATTCTGCACAAGCATTCTTGACCCAGAGAAACAAAGTGTCCCATCTTTCCACTTGCAAAGGCTGGCGATTTTGCTCTTCTTGAAGTGTTCGTTAAATCTGAAACTGGATTCGGAATGCAGTAACAACATAGGTTTAGCAGAGCTCCGTAAGTGGCTTCAGTCTCATGTCCCTCATATTCTTCTGAATGATGAATTATATTCTGAACGATGCGTGAGATTCGAGTTATCCTTTCTCCAGCTGTTTATGCAAGAGGTTAGTTCTCTTTCTTCCATAAATATTAAGTACTAACTTAAAACAATTCACCTACTGAAGTTTGTACGTATTATAGGGACACATACTTGGTAGTCTGTGTTTTTGTACTCTCTTCCTCCCATTGAAATAGTCCAATATACTTTTTCGGGCTATCCCATTGAAGTTGTCCGGTTCATTTTTTTGGCAAATTATACGAACACTTTTCTTGAGGGACTCACAACTTTACATAACTCTATACACATCAACAACTCTTCTTAAAAACCGTGCCGAAAAGAAACTGGACTATTTCAGTGGGACGGAGGGAGTAACTTGTAACTATATCTTGGTTACATTTCCGTTCTATTTTTTCGTGATCCATATTAGCTCCATCCCTTTGAATTGTAGGATGATATATTGTTCGAAGCGCTCTTGCAACTCCTTGATGTGCCATTGTTACAAGAAAACCAGTAAGTAAAAGAACTGATACTAGAATCTCTATTTAGTGCCTTTTGCAGTGTTGATTAGAAACACTTGTATATATCACTACTATAGGATTATTAAAGAGAAGACTCTTCTTGCTGCTGACTTATTCAATCCTATACATCTATTCCATCTATTTCTTGCTGAGGTAACTACCCTTTTTACCACCTTTCTCATTATGCATGTTTAACCGACAACACGTAGTGTAGTTGGTATTCCTACTTTTGTGTAAATGGTTGATCTAGAGTTGATCTAATGTTTAATTTCCGTTAGGATCGATTTAAATTAATAATATAATATATCACGTGCAGCAGATTTATTTCATATTTCATCAACTAAGCTCATTGAATATTACCAGATAAACTATGATCATCAAGTTCTTCTTGACTATCTCATCTCAAAAGACACTGGCTCAACCTCTGCTGAATACCTCTTGAGGTCATTAAGGATCATCTGCAATTCTTGGAGTCTATTTGTTGAATTCCCAGGAGTGAGAGATGAGTCTGGTCAAGCATGTGTTAAGAGAAGGAAGGTTGAGGAGGAGGGTAAATTAGGGAATGCACATGGCAAGAAGAGATGTGTAGATAATGAACTACCATTCGTGGCTGCTAAGGATTGCTTGGCTTCATTGACAACATCCATTGACAGCCTTAACAAGAAGAGACTGTTTCCGTATAATCCGGACGTGCTTTTGCGACGGTGAGTCATTACGTACCTCCTTAATATCATTACATCGGGTTCGAATCTCATCAACACGACTTTTCTCCTCATATTGCATAAGATTCTTATCTCAAACCTTCTTTTCTTATTGCAGTTTGATGAAGTTTCAGGAGCTCTCCATCAAGCAGTGAATTAATAAAACTCCATTCTTTTTATTCTCTAGGAGTTGGTTTTATTATTTAACTTCTCACACAGAGACTACAGTTTTATCATGTCTTCCTTCTTTTTATTTTATTTTATTAAGTAAATATAAATATACAAAAGATTTTAAAGAAAATAAGCATCAATAATTAAAAGAAAAATGTGTTTTCATACAGGCTTCCTAATCTCCTTGAGACTAAACTATAGGCTTTAGAATTCAAACTATATGGAGATTAGACAGCTCTCTACCAGACTCATTCTACAACAACTAGAATTTGAAGCAACAAAAATCATGACTATCATATGTCAACAAAAAAAGGTTTACCCAATGCACTGCAGTCTAGCAAATGTCAAGTAGCCAGTATGCCCTCTGGCTTCACCAATTCGTCGAGCCATAACAGACTGCGGTTGATGATTTTCTTGTCCATTAGTCGAACGCTGTCTCTTCTTGCAACTTTTAAGCGAAGGCAAACCCGTGTCTCCATCTTGCCAGCTTGCCAAGTTTACATCTCGAACATCATACGTGTGTAGGAGTATTTCAAACGTTCTTATATCTGCAACATCGAACATCAGCAGTAATCTTAGAAGAGAGATTGATAAATAGCTCGGAAATTGGTTTAACGGCAAGTTGAAGTTTAGAATATACCGGTGAAAGATGATTTGAGAGTTTCGCAAGATCTCTGCACTTGTTCGATACACGGAGAGAATGAGCACAGGACTCCGTCTTGCTGCAGCATTTTCGCAGTAGAAGGGATTGCTAACCAAGGCTGAGGCAGATCGAGGAAAACAGAGTCCGCCCTGCCCGAGAATTCATCTGGGAAACCTTCACCTTGTATGTCTCTCACGCCAACCGTCACCAAATTACTCAATCCGGTTAATTCAAAATCCTCCCTGAATCAAACATTTAAGCATATACACATCAGAACGAATGACACGTCGAATTAAATGTGATTAAGGTCCCATCATTTCAATTTCATGAAGGAAAATCCATCAAACCAAACTCTTTTCATATGTTTCTTAATCCATCGTTTCATATATATACAAGCACGAGTTTCTACAGCATTTAGACAAAATCAAATACTCCCTCCATCCCAATTATCTTGTCCACTTTTTCATTTTGGGATGTCCCAAATATATTGTTCACTTTCCAAATATGACAATTATTGTGCAAAACTTCTTTTGTAGGACCCACAACTTTACACAACTCTACGTACAATTAACAACTCTCTTTACAAACCGCGCAAAAAGCAAAGTGGACAAGATAATTAGGACGGAGGGAGTATATCAATAACCAAGGATGTCGAAAATTATTGACAAAACTATGTGAAATTTATGATGGTAAAGACTTCCTTCAATTTCCCTAAAAGACCAACAATCATAAACAGTTTCCTTAGTAATTCACTAACATCCCAATTAAACATTGAAGGTCAGAGCAAGTAGCATCAAACGAATAACCAAATTTACAAAAATCTTACCTAGCCGAAGCAGCCCTCTGTTCATGGAAATCAAACGTGTACACATGTCCATTCGGGGCAACAGCGCGTGCAAGAGAAGTAGAGAGGGATCCACTTCCAGTGCCAGACTCGAGCACCAGACAACCCGGAACTACCTCCAAATACATAACAACAAAACTTATATCCGCAATATATAAAATCTGCGTCCGATGGCTCAAAACCAGAGTCCACAGCTCAGGAGTTGGAGCTAATAGATAAATGAACCCCCCCCTTGTTGCTGAAGGCCTTAGAGCCGAATGGCTTTCCGATCCAATCAGAATGCTTAAACACACCAAAACGGTTCTGTAAAACCCCCTTCTCCGAAACTTTTATGGGCTTCATAACATTGTGTCTTTCGTACACAATAACCAAATCTCCTTCCGTTATGCACCGTTTGAAAGATAACTTTTTGGTGGAATCAACTGACAACATCTTTAAGAGTTTTAGTATCTGCATTTTTGTGAAGAAAAATAAATCAGATTCATCATTACAGCTTACAATAATCAAGCCTCAAAGACAGATATACAGTTAGTTCCCCCTTGGCACACTAATGATTGTATTTACATCAACCACTCAATTGATTTTTGGAATCAAACTAGAAACCTCAGTTTTTTTTTAAATTAAAAATTTCATCTTGGATGCATATTTGCCTACTAAATTTCTTTCTACAAGCATTTGTCTCTTGGAGTCACTTCTTAATTATATTTCATATACATTTCAAACTATTTCAAATCTAAATCTAGAAAAAACTCCGACCCTGAGGGCAGGCGAGCATGGGCGACTGTCTTGGGCCCCAAAAATATTGGGGGCCTCTGATTTTATTTTCTTTGATAGTAATAATTTAAGGCTTTCAGTCGGTTCGGGATCAGTATAACCAATACCGATCCCGAAAAAGTCAGAAAATGCATCCCAAAGCTGATACCCCTTTGGTTTTCGGTTAGGCTAATACCACCTTGGTTAACGAGTTTGGTATTCGGTTATACCACAAAAACTGAAAATAATGTGTTTGAATCTGATCCGACTCTAATTCTAAGGCTTCATTGAGCTGATTAACTTCCATTCCAATAAAGAATTACATTCACAAATGATAAATCTTGATTCTTTTATGCGTTCTTCCAACATTAATCCTAAACGAATATCCCCAAAGTGTTCTTTTTTAGCAATTTTACAAAAATATCTTGACCTAAGTCACGTGATTTCTCCGGTTCTCCCTATTCCTTCAGTTTCCTATTAGATGTACTCATATATAGATAACGAACTGAATCATAAAAATATTGACAATTTGCCACAATATATCAAGAAATAAAAATTGGGGTTATGCAGAAAGAAAATTCACCTTGTGTACGGCAGCAAGGGGGAAGAAGATGATGATGTAGTCGGCGCCCTATTCTAATTTGAGTAATTTCGGACTTACACTTGCCGGGACCTAGAAGGCATAGGGGAGGACCGAGGGGCTGCGTAGTGCTTACGGCGTGGCGGTTCGGGATTCCTGGGCGGAAGACGGTAATCGGGAAGTGGGCGGCTGCGGGCGGTTGTGAGTTGTGAGTTGTGGTGAGTTACTGACTTGTGAGGCGGGGAGGAATATGTGCCCTAAAATCTCAATTTTGCCATATTATTTTGGCTATAATCCAATTTTGGTTCGTTATTTTTCAACAGTCCAATTTTGTTTCCATTTTTAAAATCGATCTAATCATTTCGATTTCAACGCATTTAGGTGCGTGTTAACACGTGCTTTTCACGTGTGAGAAAAATATGGATATGGATAATTTTTATTTTTAGCCCGTTATTTTAGTACCTATTTTAATTTTGGTCCATCACGTTGCAAAAGCGTCCATTCTTGACTCGCTTTCTGAAATTAATAATATGTATATTCAAAATGTTTTAAATAAAATCTTTTGAGGTTTGAGAGTTGAGCTTGTAAAAGTGTTAATCTCTTGCAAAAAGTAAATAAATTATTAGTAACAAATTAACTATGTTTATTTTTCATATTAGTTATATTAATTAAGTCAAGATAAATATAATTATTTGGGAATATGACTTTAAACCCACAAAGAGATGAGACTAATAACAATCGATATTTTATGAAGAGATATTTCTTTTTATACACGTATATTTATGAGAGTTGTTAGTTGTAAGTGAAAAGATAGATAGCACAAAAGTAGAGTGATTAATTGTGTTAAAAGTTACTCCCTCCGTCATTGCGGATCTTCTGACCCAATTTTGAAAGATCACTATATTGCAAAAAGTAAATAAATTATTAGTAGCAAATTAACTATATTTATTTTTCATATTAGTTACATTAATTAAGTCAAGATAAATATACTTATTTGGTAATATGACTTTAAACCCACAAAGAGATGAAACTAATAACAATCGATATTTTATGAAGAGATGTTTCTTTTTATACACGTATATTTATGAGTGTTGTAGTTGTAAGTGAAAAGATAGATAACACAAAAGTAGAGTAATTAGTTGTGTTAAAAGTTACTCCCTCCATCCCAAATATATCGTTGTGGATCTTCTGACCCAGATATTTTATGAAGAGATGTTTCTTTTTATACACGTATATTTATGAGAGTGTTAGTTGTAAGTGAAAAAGATAGATAACACAAAGTAGAGTGATTAGTTGTGTTAAAAGTTACTCCCTCCATCCCAAATATATCGTTGCGGATCTTCTGACCCAGTTTTGAAAGATCACTATATGACCCACTCCTGTGCTGACCCAGTTTTGAAATATCACTATATGACCCACTCCTGTGCAATAGCCTGCAAACCACACATGATAGTTAAACCACCTTAGGCTAACCAACCCAGATTTGAAAGATAACTATATGACCCACTCCTGTGCAATAGCTTGCAAACCACACAGGAGAGTTAAACCACCTTAGGCTAACCATAGGTGACAAGCAGACATAGCGGTTCCAGTGGGATTTGAACCCCCGACCTGTCGGTCCCGAACCACCCACCTTCACCACTACGCCATCCCAATAAGACATGACATAATTGTATTTGTTATTATATAAGGTGGATAAAATAGTATTTTTTTACATTATCATATCAATTAGATATATCAAAATTAGTGAGGAAAAGAAGACAAGTTAAGCGGGAAGGAGAGAGTATTTATATATATATATATATATCTATATATATATATATATATATATATATATATATATATATATATGATAGGTTGTTATGAGAACCAACAGAACTAAGAATTATTATAGATCATTGATTTCCATCTTGTTGGGTTATGAGTCAGTAGATGGTATTCAGCTGATTAGCGGTTAAAGTAATATTGGGGAAAATCATATTAGTACTATGGAATTGAAGATCCCAAAACCCAGCTGATATCAGTAGTGTAGTGTCTCGATAGGATTAGATGATGTATAGGTTAGACTTTTTGTAATTGATTATCTTTTTGTCTAAGTCCTGTACGGGGTAAAATGTTGGATTGATCTTTCGTCGAAGTTACTTTCCAGAACCCCACGTCATCGGTGTAAGAGCTTGCGTTCTTCGACCAAGATGATCTTTACCTTCGCAGAAGACAACCCATCAACCGATAGTTATCGCCGGAAGAACATAATGCAAAGCTCGGTACCTTCGCGATCATCGGTGACCCACCAAAGCCTTATCGGCTTGTCGCCTACTAAGTCGAAGAAGACAGAGATTGTCTTGAATCTATCGTATCCGACGTAAAAACGACCCAATCGTAAAAGTCATTTCGAAGTTCAGCAGAAGATCATACGAGGATGTGGAATAGTCAACTCTGAACACTGACACATTCTCACCTACCACAAACCTCGACCAATGAGAAGCCGACAACGCTTTACCTGCTCTGACCAACTAAAGTTGCTCTCATGTACAGTGTCAACTGCCCTGCTGCAACAATTCGAAAAATATGGCCGTTTTCTTTGGAAGCTTGTGACACGTGGCATTGTCTTCTCCAACGGACATATGCCTGCTCACAACTATAAATAGAGAAGATTACCGAGCTCCACGCACGGGATTAACAAGGGAAAACGCTCAAGCTCACGAACAACTCTAGCAAACTTAAAGATCATTCAAGCGAAGAACTTGCCTTCATAGAATATTTCTAGTTCTTCTCTCTAGAGTTCTTTAGATCCCTTCTTCTCTAGCTAAGCTCATTGCCAAATTTATAGTTTAGAAATTTCGAAGGAGTTCACTTTCTGTGAATTGTTCTTATTGTAAGAACTCCTTCTTAGTTGGAGATCATCCCCTCCCTTTCGAACTTAGGTTTGAATTGTAAAGTCGCTAAGGACTATAACTTAGAAGGGTCTGTCCAGTGCACAGATTCCTTGCTGAGGCTTGCTCAGATAAATCAACAAGTTCTCCTGTCTCATCAGGACCGTGGACGTAGGATCTTGCGTATCCGAACCACGTTAAATTGCTTGTGTTATTTACTGTTTTATTGCATTGCATACAACTGATTAAAAATCATATCTTTGCATAAAATGTATTTTCAAAGCGCACCAGCCAAAAGACTTTAATTTGCGAAAACGCGTTTTCAAACTGAGACGAATCTCCGGGCCCTACACTCTTATCTGCACAACGTCTTCGACTGAGTTTCAAGTACTGACAAAAGTCAGTAGGGAGAGCTCGATAGGCCGACACACTCTGACCCGTGATCGAAGGTTACTATCTGGCACTGTTCATCAGTCGCAACCAACAGCTCAGCTGTCCTTCACATTCTGAGAAAAGAAACTGTGATCAGGTGTATTCACCCCCTCTCCCTCTACACCTGACTATCGTCTCCGGACCAACAATTGGTATCAGAGCACACGGTGTTCTTTTGATCGCCGATTCTGTACTACTGGTCTTCTCGAATAGATCCTGAAAACGTTTTCACTGCCTCTTTTGTGAATTGCACTTAGTGCACTTACACATGTGAATTGCATGCAGTAGTATATAGGGGATTGGTTGTGGTGTTGGTTTATGTTATACAATTAGTCTTGTGCAATTCTGGATTTTTGTGCATTGCCTCTACAATGTCCATTTGAGATCCTTGTGCAAACGACTTTGAGATATTTTCTACTACCTTCTTTTATCACTGATTCCCGATTTATTGTGCTCTGGTGATGTTTCCCCATTATAATCTTTGTTGTTTTTCTTTGTCTAGGATTGAGTACTTGCAGTTCTTAGAATGGTTCTCACGGCTATTGAGTATTTTAAGAAGTTGAAATGGCTACTAAGTAAAAGTTGTTCCCAATTTTATGGGAGTGGATCAGGAGATATCTAATTCATGGGTTTGAACTACTCCGATACACCATATGTAAGATGGTGCATGCT
>JAPVEC010000272.1:0-14346 GCA_028984105.1 Lavandula angustifolia
TATGACTCGGAAGCAGTGTAAGAAGTTGTTTCAGAGTTTTCCACAAACATGACAAGGAGAATGTCAGACAAGTTCTTGTAGAAAATTCAAATGGTCCCATTATGCTCAAGAAAGTAATAAACAATAATTATTAGTACAGATCAAAGGTAGAAGATGGACTTGTACTTAAAAGGGGTATGAACATTGGTAGCATAAGTAATTAGGCTCTAGAGAGAATTACTACAAAAGAGAAATTGACTAGAGAAGAATAGTAGAGGATACATGGTGAGCAATCAGCTGGGCTTGCAGCGGCTTTCCCCAAGAATTTGCTGTCGGTGAAGGTGAAAGGCTTCGTCGTCTAGGAGGTGAAAGCGCCGTCGTATGTTTCATTATCACCGCGGCAATGTCTCAGTTGTTCTTTAAGACTCCGGACGAGCTCATTCAGACTTTGGATGTTCTTCTCTTGTGATAGAATTATCTGCAAGAAATAGATGAATAAGATAATCGACATCTATATTTTTAGTGAAAGATACTTCACTAGGCCAACTTTCAGACATAGTGGTCGATTTTCAGTTTGGCGAAAATAATTAACCTATATTGTTAATCTGCATGCTTTGAACATGCATACCTCAGCAACATTCAAACATTTCGGTTCTTTATGTCATATAACTTTCTCTATCATGATGTAGTAGGGAAACAGCATCATCATTGACATAATAAAAAAGATCGGCGGAAATGCTTGACAATCATAGCCAAAGGCTTAAGACATATCACACTAAGCCTCAAAGGAACCATCTCATTTTGATAGATTGCCATTTAGTGCCCGTATTACGGCTTAGATAGCGCATATTATAGTAACTTTCAAACATAGTGAACCTCATAAGCAAAATTATAACACATAACAGCAACTATGTGCATGATAACATCGAAAAAGAATGTGGGTAGAAAACAATGTAATAGAAAGGAAATACGTGGTTAGGATGGTTCCTAGCAAAAGATATAGTAATATAAAAGCATCCAATTACCTTCTCCTTGACATTTTCTTCTCTTTGCAGAATCTGCTGATTCTTCAGAGGTTCCGTTTGGGTTGCATCGACATCACTCACTAGTGGTTGCCTCCACTCAAATTGCGACATTATAATCAATATAACAAACAAAGAAACAAGCAGCAATGGCCTTGACATATTTCCTATCTAGCAAAAAACAGAAAAGCGCCCATCAACTACACATATGAGAAACGAAGCTCAAACTTGTTACAAGCTTAAAAACTCAATCTTTAAGTTATAAAAGGCATCCATATAGTCTCTCAAGCAGAACAGAGTTTGAAAACAAACAACCCACAAATTTTATCTCATCTCTTGCCATTCTTATGCCGGCAACATGTAGTTTAGATGGTATTCACACTTCTGCGTAAGCGTTGATCTAGTGTTCAATTCTCGTTATGATCGATTTAAATTAATAATGTATCTCTTGTCATTCTTCCATTCATAATCTATTACTTAAACCTAATCAGAACTCTAAAAAACAAACTTACCAACAAATCAAACACACCCAATTGGGCCTTCTTTGCAAGTTCAAATATTCAACAGGGGTGGAGGTGGGTCCAAACAAAATCCAAAATTGAATACAAAAATCTAGGAGTAATACCTGGTTCTCAAATAGAATAATACTCCTGTCTACCAAATTCCCATAATTTCGGGGAAATAGAGTATTACGAGAAAAATAAAAGGGAAATTATACGCAGAATAACAAGGAAAACAAATTAAAGAATGAAGAACTTACAGATTAGGGCTCAACTTGCCGTAAACAGCATCTGAAAAAGGGGTCGAAGTCGAACAGAAAACCCCAAGACTGTTTCTTGTGAAGTTGAATATTATCGATTCAATTTCCAATTTTGTGGTTTTAAGTTATCTGGGTAGGAATTTGAAAGACTACCACTGATGACCGTAGCCCGATTACGGTATTAATCATGGCAGAGAACAGTCCGTAATAGCAGAAGTTTTAGAGCGAGAATCACGGTTAGGAGATGACACTACGGCTTCACAATTCTTATTACATTCTCGTTAATTACAATTAATTATCGGATTTCTTGGGATTATAATTATTTTTAAAGAAATTGAGTTCCCTTTTATATACCTCGTCAGTTACATTATAGTAATAGTCAAATATTCCTTATTTGTTATTACAGCCAATATTTTCCTTCTCATTTAATGCAATTATGTTTAATTTTCTTGATTTAATACCTTTCAATTTCAATATATCATAACTATAGATTGATCCTTTATTTTATTTGTATAAGCATATTAGGTATTCATGCACGACAAACTCGATTTATCGCGTCATCATATACACTCGCTATCGAAATGTGCACTAGATAACATATAGCAGTTCTAGTGAGATTTGAACTCATAACCTTTCGATCCCGGTCCACCCTCCTTCACAGCTACGCCATCACAAGGGACACATATCTTAAGATTAACTGATAAGGTTATAGCTATAGCCAGTATATGTCACATTATAAATCTCTCCTGCTACAAATTGTACACTAAACTATCTACACTTATACAAATTCACACCACCATAATCAACTAAATATATATACACACCATAACCCCAAAACTTGATCCTCCTCCTTACACTAATGAGCATAATACAGTAACAGCATCGACAACACAACAACGACAACAACAACGACGAACACAAAGGGACCCGCAACCCTTCTGATACAGAGTTTGTCGATTAGGCACGCTCGGCTCCCTTGAGAGCTTGAATCTTGAGCTTCCTCAATGGTAACATCTTGTGTTTCAAACTTATACACCCCATAATGCTGCTTACCATAAGACTCCATCCTGTGCCGTCTCAGCCTCAGCCGTCGATTCGCCGTCCCTTGCCAAGCAAGGCCATCTACAGTAGCCTCACCTGCCTGCTTTGCCTTCACCATAGTTACTCTTGTAGTTCTAGGGTTGTGATCCAATAAAGAATCGTCATCCAGCTTGATTATGTCGTCTTTCATTATATCAGCATAGCAATCGTCTTCCTCTGCTTCGCCCTACATAGAGACGGACAAATATGTTAAAAGTTTAGTGGAAAATCAAGAATCTTTTTTCAAGAATATGATCGTAGATGGATGGTGGTTGGGAAGAAGAACCTCGTTGAGGTTGCTTTCGTTGTGAGAGGATTCGTTAATCTTTTCATCGGATTCAGAGCCAATGTCGATTTGTTCAACGGAATGAGAGTTATGACTACTACTGCAATCCTTAGAACAGCTACCGGCAGTCTTGGCCCCATTTATTAGGCCGGATTGTTCGACACCGGATAAAGTAGGTGGTGAATTATCGACTGCTAAGGATAACGACTCCCTTCTTGGATCGTCGTTCAGTTGGAATTCCATGTTCTTCCTAAGACGACATATAACCATAGCATCCTACACATTCTTCCACAATAAATAGGTGCAACAAATAAAAAACCAAAAATATCTAACTAATGTACAAGATTTACGAATGATTTAGTCAATCATAATTAGTTATTATCCATATTAATCAACTATGAAAAGATGATGCTCACCTCAGATTTCTCACTTGTGGTGTACTCATGCATTATCCACTCTGTTCTCTGCCCTTTCGGTGCCCGGCCAGTGTGGAAGACGAGAGTCCTCTTCGTGCCAATCACACTTGAACCGGATTTGACGCTGCGTTCCTTTCCTGTTGCCTTCCAGTAACCGGATACAGTTGCCCTTTTGCTTTGGGAGCCGTTGGGATACTTCCTTCCACGAGGCGAAAAGAAGAACCATTCGCAGTCCGATTGTATGACTGATTGAGCTGGACTCATTTCAATCAAGAATACAACGAATTAACAATCCCATTAGTCCCAATTCATTCAGAACAGGGACAAATTTCACAATTTCACATCTTTGAATCAAAAATCATCTCAGAGAAAGGATGAACAAGAAACTCTATTCAGGCCTCTGAATCATAGATCCCATATCTTATACATGTTTCATTTCTGTGATTATAGTTTCATTTAAACAATGCATATAATGAATGATCATAAAACATCACTACTTCAGAATATCAAGAAGTAACCATCTTTTTCAGTATCAAACATAACCAAGAAATAATAGACAGACTAAATCCTCTCTCTCTCTCTAGCTAAAGCAAGAAGATTGAAGCATATACTCAGCCCAGTCACAAATTGTATTCCCTAACAAGTTTCAGTCTCATGCTAAGAAAGTAAAGTCAGCAAACCAAAATTATCACCACCCAACCAAGTATTAGCCCCAAAAACAGTAAAAGATTGCATCTTTTTATCCAATAAAAAAAACCCAAAAAAATTGACTGTCAAATTCACAAAATAACCCTTATTCCAAAGAAGAAATTCAACATTATAAGCCCAATTACTCAAAACCAAAATTCAGCAGAAAAAGACATCAATATAACACTAATAGGACTAAAATGTCAACCTGGTAAATCCCAGGGTTCATGTCTGCAAATATCAACTTCTGGCATTACTTCTACGCCGTCCTCGGACCCCTGCAGCTTCTTCTTGAGATAATACTGGATCAACTCCTCGTCCGTCGGCGAGAATCGGAAGCCGGGAAACATGGAAGAAGCTTCGGCTATGGAGATTTCCATCGGATTGTTGCAGGCCGTCGCGCTTCTCGGTCTCTCGTTAATTTCGTCGCTGCCCATGTCTTTCTCTTTTCTTAATTAGGGCAAGGGAGGGAAATCAATTTTCGCGGGATTGGAATATGCTTGAGGGGGGCGTGTGTGTTAGGCGCAAGAAACGAACAGATGCTGAAGTGATGCACCCGAACAAGTCTTCCATTTTTCTCTCTCTGCTCTGTTCTGTGCTTCTTCAGAGAGGGATTTCGGGTGAGCGTGTAGATCACGTGACGGGGATGAGAGCGGCACGTGGCCGTTGGTTCTGACATCTACTTGTTTCGCATGCAGCTCTAACAACGTACGACGGCTGCCCACCTCAGACCGCACTAGCATCGGCTTCTCGTCTCTGTGTTTGTTTCAGTTATCCAAGGATCAACGTAGTATAGTCGGGGTAATTTTGTAGTATCAGTACGAGGAATTCTAAGTTCGTCAGAAAAAAAAAGGCTAAAACGAGCCCGTTTATTTATAACGCGGGATCGCGTCCTAGAATCTCGTGTCTCCATTGTTCTTCATTTGAATTTTAAGATTATCCTAAAATTTTAGGTATTTACAATTGAAATATTAGTGTGATAATTCGAACTATATTTTTTATCATTTTGCTCGGGAATCTCTCCAGCTCAATAGTAGCTAAACACGATTTTATGTATTTTATATGATTTAAAATATTTCTTATTGTCCTTTTAATTTATCCACTTTATGATCTTAATAAAATATTTTCTTTGGTTTTTTTAATATGTTTTGATCTAAAAATCTTAATTAAAATGTTAGAGAAAAACATTATAAGCTTGTTAAATCTTTAATTACAGAGGTTTTCAGAGTATAAGTACATAAATTTGGGGCCGATTTTGATTTAATACATAGCATATTAAAATGTTTGTGAAAATGTATGATTTTTCAATTTGTGCTAAAATAAATATGTGTACACGCAAAAAAAGTAACCCCTAAGTTGAGTCTAAAGTGGAGGCCGGAATGTGGATAAGTCGGCTAATAAAAGAAACAACAAATCAACATAAATTACTACTTAAATGATCAACATCGTTTTGTGTCAAAACAAGTCATTTTCGTGTGTTTGTGTCGAAACAATATTATTTTCGGGTAATTAAATTGTCTTGAGTTATCGCCATTGAAAACTCGGTACATTTATGTGTGTTTTGAAAATCGTATTCAAAATCAAAACCCGCTCAAAGTTCGTGTATTCACACACTTAATTAAAAAAAGTACACTATTATATCCCCTATTTTCATTTCTATCGAGAATGCAATATATGGAGTTATAATTAAAAAAGCTAAACAAATTAACTTCGGATTACATAAAAGTAAACCCAAGTTTTCAATTAGTAAGCATTTAACTATTGTTGAATTTTTCAAGAACAAAGAAAGACATATTTAGAAATCGTATATCAATCCCTAACCCTAACCCTAATTCTGACTACCCGGCGTCTGATTCCTCATCTGATACTGAACAAAACCCGGTTCCTGCACACCCTCAAGGTTCGAGAAAAGCGGCGGCAGCACGTATTGCTGCGGCAGCGGTGGAAGCGGCGGAAGCGGCGGCGCGTAGTACCTCGCCAGCACCGGCCTCGGCGCCTCGAAGAACACTTGCCTCTGCACCTGCACGTTCGAGCTCGTCGAAGCGCCGCCGTCGTTCATCCAAAGCATCATCATCGCGTTCGGATCGACGATCGGAACTTGCATCTCCACCGCATGGTTCTGATTCATCATCATCTGCTGCTGATTATGCTGATTATGATGGTGATGGTTAATCATCTCATGAAACCTAGTTGTACCGTGCGCTTGAGGAGTAGTACTCTGCCGCCGCCGCCGCAAGAACTCCATCCTCGCTTTCACGTGATCGCTTTTACTGCGTAACAAACCGTTGAATTCTCGGAGCTGGGCGGCGGTGAAGTCGTTGAGGAGGGTGGGCATGGGCGGGTACTTGGCTTCTATATTCTTCTTCCGCATCTTCGTTAGCTCCTCCTCGATCTTCTTCTCTCTTTCATGGAAGAAGTCGGGGACGCCGTAGCTTTTGATGCCGGAGTCTTTGTTCTTGGTTTTGTATATGTCGATGATTCGCCGGACTTGGTCTGAGTTTTGAGGCCATATCTCCGCCTCGGCGCCGCCGGTGGGGCCGTAGATGATCATGCAAGCCTTCACATCGCATAGGGTGGTGAATTCATGCAGCTTTCGGATTAAGCCTTCTTTTCTCTTCTTGAAGGTTGTGTTTCTTGACTTCTCCTTGCTTATCAACTCCATTTCTAGCTTTGCTCTCCCCATATCTATACAAATTCAAATTATTCAAAACACAATTTTAATGTTGTAATAATAATACAAGGATTGAAGTTGTAAATTGAGAAATTAATCACCTTTTGGAGTAAATTATCTCTTATGTATGGTGGGTTTGGCACTTTGTTCTAATATTCCTCTTTGTGTATATATATATATACATAATGGAGGGAGGTTTTTTTTTTTTGCAATTCGAAGGCAAGATTTGCGTGGAATGTTTGTTCAATTATTGCCATGATTAGTGACAAACGATAATTAATTGAGGGAGACTTGCCTTGTTTAGTTTTTGGTAATAAAATCTCCAATGAGAATTAATTGAGGTCTATTGAAAATGCCCACGTAGTCAAGAAACTTATTTTAATTATTTATTTATTGTCACGACTTAAGGAAATTAATTTCTATGGAATAAACTTACTAATAGTCGAGTTTTAATAGACAAAATATATTAAAGCAACATTAAAGTTAAATTTAGACAGTTTAGATGTATATATAGTCGTAACATGTCCAGGCACATGTATTTATATAATTGGAGGACGAAGCGAATCGGAAAAATATTAATTTCCTTCCACTAAGAAGTTTACTATATATATTTCGTACTTATCTGTCGACAAGTAAGATAAAAGGTTTAAATTTAATCATTATGAAGGATGTTCACACTTATATAATTTATGACTGTCACCTTCACAAATCATTTGACATGTGGAATATATTTTAATTAAATAATCAAATCAAAATCAAAATCACATATGCACATATCAACACCTTATAAAGTGTGACATACAAGAGAAGTATATTATGTAACACACAAGTCTTTGTGATTAACTAGGGAGGTATTAATAACATTACTATCTCGCTTAATATGCAACTTAAATCTTTTTGGATTTTCATGAAAAAACGAATTGAGTTTCCACTTAGAAAGAAATCCTCTTTCCAAAATGAAAACCCTTCTCCCCTATTTAAATATTAGAGATGGGGAGGGATTAATTTCTGTAATGACCCGTAAATTTTACGTATTCCGAGATCAATATTTAAGCTTTAAGAGCGAGTCTAGTATCATGTCGTGTTGTAGAAATCGGTATGCATGTACATGTACGTGTGGCATGATAAGTTAGTATGGCCTCGATAGTCGCATCACAATATTCGACTATATTAGTATAAGCCGATAATAAATTCGTACCAAGAGAAATATTTTAGACAATAATATATAATAAATTATGTTACCATTAGAACATATTGCCAATTTGTGACACTATAGGTACCCTTATACGAATAATTAAGTTCACCACATGTTTTAATTAGCAATCTTAGCTACATATTATACTAGGATTAGTGGAATATTATCCTAGTTTTAATCCCCAATCACCACGTGGAGAGGAGGCTTCTTATCTTGGATAAAATTGTCTCCCACTTGAGAAACACTTCACATATATATCATGAAGCCTACACTATAGTGCATGGTAGGGCACTATTCATCCTTCCACCTTTCCCTACGTGGCCTACATGCATGAGGGAGAAACGAGTTGGCAACCTTGATTCACTCCTTTATATTCTCACCACATTATTTTCGATTCTCCACACCAACTCCAAAACTCAGTCAACAAAGAAGACCTATTCTAGGTAGTGGCACCAATTTTGGAGAGGGAAGCAAACATTAGGAGTTCTTAGTAGCTAGGGTAATCCATCAAGTAAGCATCTCTAGCACCTTGTGATATTATATTTCATTTTCTTCCTTTAGCTACGAACGAGATGCTCTCGGGATAGGATAATTGTCGATCTTTGTTATGGTGTTGAGATTTGGTTCGTATCGTACATGCATGAAGGGGTATGGGACCGCATGTTGAAATCTTAGCTTAGGAAGTAACTTTCTTGGTTTAATTTTTCTACTATGTTTTTCTCCTCCCAAAAATGCTAAGAGATGCATGCATAATGTTTTCTAGTGTAAACATATAAGGTCATGATAGATCCAGCATAAGGTCCAAATAGGGTATCAAAATCTCGTTTAAGAATCCTATTAGAGTGGTCGAATATCTAGGCAGAATGCACTTTGATGGTTTTTGATTCTTCCATGAGTTTCTAGGACAATTACTCAATCTGTCGTTGCCTTAAAAATTCCATAAAAATTATAGAGACAAACTTTAGGATGTTGGTAATATCTCTGTAAAATTTGGTAATTTTTGGACGTGTTTTTATATTTTAAATAAATTTGTTAATGCATACTGCCGAAAAATCATGCATGCGGGATAGAGTTGAGTAAAATATTTATATCTCACTCCACAAAAATGATTTTAACTTGATTCCTTTTTATAAATGTTCTTTACACGTAGGGACTTTTGAAAATATTTATTTTGTATTTTTAAACCATGCATGTAAAAGCAGTATATTATAAACTTTCAATTGTCAATCGGAAACATGCTTTCGATACATAGGATTTTAATGAAAACTTCTCTGTCTTTCCTGAATCCGTCGCTTGTCAATCTTAAATGAAATTTTGATATGACATTTTCATGCATGTCCCCTAAACTATGTTGAATCTCATAATTTTTAGAGTACGGTTGGCCCCACAATTGTTAGCTAAACTATAGTAGGGCAGAAGTTGCCCCTGTTTGAACAGTGAGCACTGTTTAGGTGATAACTTCTAGGATATTGATTATTTTGTTACGAAACCAATTCCAGTATAAACTAGACTCATTAAGGATGATATACATGTAATATTAGAATTTATGGAGTGAAACCGTGGTCTGTGGAATTATTACAAAATAGGCTTTCTGAACGAGTTTAACGGATTAAAGCTACGATATTGTTTTAACCTAATAACTATTAGGTATCGCTAATAGATCATGAATTGTACACTCGCTGCTTGATCAAGACGCTAAAGTTTAGGATATCGTTATAGGACCTATCGTGGAAGAGCTATAGCCTCGGTGACAAGATTTCGCATAATCAATTCGGTGAAAATTCGAGGTGGGTAATATTTTCCTAAAATTATCTTTGAGTTATTGAGCTCTATGAACTATGTTTATCCATGAAAGTTTTTGTGCATTTACCTGTTTAATGCTTCTACGTGATAGATCGATCGAGGCTCTCATTTGGCCTAATACGCTAGATGAGGGTTAATAAGAAAGTGTGTACACATATGATGTTAGTAGCACAAAGATTGATCATCTTTGTGTACCAAGTGCTAACATGTTATGAGGGACCCCTAGAGTTTCGACTCGGGGCCAAGGCCCAAGATATGAGAATGAAATGGTAGAATTAACAGGAAATGTGACACAGATGTGCGCACCCAATGATAAATGTTTTGTATGTTTGGAGCAGTTTCCTTTTTAAAACCCTCCAAGTCATACCTCATGCATGGATAAACTGTTTTCAAACGTTTTTCAAACCGCTTTTACCCACTGAGTACACTAGTGCTCAGCCCAATTGTTTTCAAACGTTTTCAGGTTGAGCAACAAGGGCGGCGGAAAAGAGCTGAGGAGGGGGTTTCTGCCATGATCATTTTGCATTCTTAGTAATGTAAATGGATAATTATGTTTTGTTATGTTTTGAAAGTTAATATGCCTCCGTATCTGTTAATCGCATAAAAACAAATCTAATCTTTTACATGTGGACTGCAATAAATGACGTGTTTTTTGGAAAAAAAAATATTCCAGTTTTCGAAAGATGGTAGGAAAACGTGTTTTATAAAATTCCTCCGTAGCGGCTCGACCTCTCGTGATCCTTCGTGGAGGTCGGGCGTTACAAAAATGGTATGGCTCGTGGTCAAAATATTTTTAAAGTCAGTTTGTCTAGAATTGTAACATAAGCAAAACCCTCAGCTCGCCGTCGCACTGCTCTCATCCAAGGTATGTTTAAAGGTTATAAAAGAGATTTTATTATGGTGCGCGAAGTATGGAATTATGATATGGCGTTGTCGTGTTGGAAGAGTCCACTCGACCGTAAGAATATGTTTTCCACTTGAGTCTTTTTGAGCTCACGTGATGAAGTTTCGTAAAAGTATATGATTATATTATGATTTGATTTCATAATAAATATTATGTTCCATTGTGTTGGATTTATGTGCCAATACAATTTGAAAGAAATGAAGGAAAGCATGTGATGATGAAAAGAAATGAAGTATTGATTTATTTTGCAAGTCTTAGGGATATACGTGAATGAAAGTTAAAATATGAAGTTGATGGCTCTTATGGCTTGATAGTAGAACACCTTAGTACGATAATGGTTTGAGTAGCCGTGATTGAATTTATGAACATAGAAGAAGTGCTTTCAAGTTATTTAGATGCTTTACTCCAATTCAAGATTAATTTCACTTTATCACATAATTGTGTATACAAAGACGAAAGAAACGAGTAAGCTAACGTATACTCCACAATGATACGAAGATTGCTTTCGCATTATGAGAAAGTTACGACTCATAACAATAGGATCCATAGGGCCTTACTTTTGCCCACTTTAGTACTATGTACTAGACGGATCGTCACGAATCGTGAGGTTTTTCAATATACGGTAGAAAGAGTATTGTCACGCTGCTTGTGGAGAGCGAGAAAATGCTAACGACATGAACATTATTCTCGATTCTCGTTACGGAGAAATGCTTGCCGTATCTAGAGTCGGACAAGAGCTATCGAAACACTTACTCATGCTTGAAAAGTTACTGACGGTACGCACGTAGATAACCGCAATTGATACGTTTACGACATGAAGAAGGCACGAGTGAAATTCTCATGATATCTCATTGTGTAACCACATACGATCATTTTCAAGAGTTGATAAAATACTTTTCGACAACAGGAGTGAGGAGGATAGAAAAAAGGATTTTTAGGGATTACCATTAGATACTAAGTAGATGGTTAGGATAACTTAACTTGTTTTATTTCCTTTGACTTGTTCATTAAGCTGTCAAGTTTTTCTTTCAACACTAATCTTCCAAACATATTTGACAGTCGAGTTGGGTCTTGTGTTCGGTAGCCCAAACTGACCTTGACAACCATATTCCTTTCTTGAACAAGGTACATACAGTGTAAAGGCTTTCTTAGAGGTGATTTCTTTGTAATCAAATGCCCATGATCTTTTCTCGTCTTTACACCTGGTTATGTGTTGTTTGAATTTGTTTGCAACAACGCATCTTGATAATTGTGTCCTAAGTAAATGATTCATTTTTCTTTAAGAAGTACCAAATAAATTTCTACCATGATTGATATCAGAGTATTTTGTTTCGCTCTGAAATTGAAGTATTTTTTCTTGCAAGTCTAGACTAGAATCTCTAGACTTTTAAAGTTTTTAAATTATTTTGAGGAGTTCACACACCGCCTCAAAAGCAAGATTGTGATAATGTCAATAGTACTCAATATTTTCAACTTTGTAACAAAGTTTCGTCATGTTTGGGAATATGAGCCCATAATCCTTGTCTCTGAAAGTTTTCATCTTGAGTTTTCCGATCATTTGAGTTATTTCGGTATCTAAGAAACTCAATTGCATTTCCTCACTTGTTGGTACTAAGTATATAGATTAGAATGATTAATGAATGATCAATGAATTTTGTCATATTCAATTGTCAAGAAGTTGTAAGTTTACATAATGTATGATATTCTCATAATAAGAGAACCACAAGTAGATGATGTTATGATAGGGTTTTCACCCTAATAACTTGTCGGTCTAAGCGACATTGAAATAGTTGATAAGGCATAGAATGCCCATAGTGGATAGGAGTTAGTCGAATTTCACTTTGTGTTACGCATATGATATTTTAAGATCGTTCTTTTTGGAAGACAAGAACACTACCACATCAGAGAACCACGTTGCAAGAATAAGCATATTGAGACGAATTAAGCGGTAACACTACAGACTACGAGACATCGCCAGTCTTGTTGAACAAGAACCTCGGAAATAAGAAGCTTGTGAAAAGACCCAAATACGTGATACACTTACACACGATTCACTAATGTATTTACCAATCGTCGAGATTCTATTCAAGCGAAGGCTCTTCAACGACACTATCCGCAAGGCCGATATAAAATGACCTCCACTAAATACAAGACTCGCATGGATACCTTGAGTGCCGCTTCATCACGACCGAACAATGAGGTAGATACGAATTTAAGGCACAACCCTCGAAAACGAATTAAAATTTTACTAATGATATCACGATCGATGATCCTCAAGACTCGGGCGACGCAGTCGAGTAGTTCCTACGGAGCATCTCCAAGAACTTAATACGCTTAAAAAAAAATTATCACGATCATACGATGTTGAACAAAGATGATGCAAAGGCAAAGGTATAAGAGAGACACCGGTATTTTACGATATCATATGATAAACCCCTGATATATTCAAACACTCGAATTTGAACGATGAGGAAAGAGGACTCAATGAAGACTTCAACTTGAAGGAGTAGACGCACAACTATTTAAGCTAGTATATGTTCATATTTTTAATGACAAGGTTATTCCTTTTGTTGCATACTTCTACTCATTTTCTTTTGACTAAAGAGTTATGCCACATTGGTGCTAAGCTCGCCCACCATTTATATTGATATTGGATCCTAGATGATATTTATATGTACTTGTTAGAACTCTGTTGATAATATAAGTGGTACAAATTGGCAATGTCGTCCTTTCCTTTGAACCAATACTCATGTTCTTTTCTATAGTTGACTTTCTCTCATTCTATATTGGTCACAACTCATCATGTAGTTTGATCATTGATGATTATTCAACAAGTTGTTTCTAACATCGTCGAAGTATTTATTTGATTTATACATGAAATCTTTTGCTTTGATGATATAGCCGAAATCCTTTGGTTTCATATTTTTCTCAGAATTCATCTCATTGCTTTATTATGGATGATTATCATTTCCTATATCATGTTGACCTCATTGAGGGTATCCTTTGATATACAGATATTGGAAACCCTTTTCCTTTTGAAATACCTTCATTTGACTATATAGCCGGACTCATTTAATGCTATATCTTCCTAAGAATCCATCTCGATACTTGATCACTGTTAATTATCATTACATATATTCATTTTCATTTGATTGAAGTATCATGTGACAAAATACATGATTAATAGTGTTACCCTTTTCTTGGACCCAAAGAATGTTCTTTTGAGCCTTGCTATATTGATTACTATCCATCTTGATGCTTGATTCCCGTGATTATTCCGACTATTTGTTTCGGATCGCGTTGGGATATTTATTTAATTCATCTTTGAAACTCTTTCCTTCAAAGATTTAATCGGTGTAAATTGGTACTATATTCGCATAATACTCATCTCATCACTTCGTCATCGGCGTTATTAACTCATTGAGAGTATCCTTCAATTTATGTATGCATGACACTCTTTCTTTTGAGACATTATTCTTATGTACTCGATTCGAATAAAGGTTAAGTCATATTCATAATAACTAGATTCGATTTGAGGAAGAT